>VZRW01004218.1:0-14895 GCA_013398125.1 Aegotheles bennettii | reverse complement strand
TGGGGACACGGAGAGGGGACAGCCCCCGCTCTGGGGGGGCAGAACAGGGCACCCCTCTGGATAGGGACCCTGCTCTGGGGGGGAGCACAGGGCACCCCTCTGGATAGGGACCCTCCTCTGGGGGAGAGCACAGGGCACCCCTCTGGATGGGGGTGCGGGGAGGGGACAGCCCCTATCCTGGCCGGGAACACGGGTACCCCTCTGGATGGGGACACGGGGAGGGGACAGCCCCCGCTCTGGGGGGGAGCACAGGGCACCCCTCTGGATAGGGACCCTGCCCTGGGGTGGAGCACAGGGCACCCCTCTGGATAGGGACCCGGAGAGGGGACAGCCCCTATCCTGGCCGGGAACACGGGTACCCGTCTGGATGGGGACACGGGGAGGGGGCAGCCCCTGCCCTGGGGGGTACCGCTCTGGATGGGGGTGCGGGGCTGGGTGTCCGTGGCGGCCGGCCCGGGGTGCCCCGGTGTCCCGCAGGAGGGGCAGGAGCCGGTGGCAGCACGTGGCAGGACACCCGGGTCCCTCTCCAGCCCTGCCCCTGCGGTGACCTTGGCCGAGTCCCTGTGCCCCAGCCTATCCACCGCGAGGAAGGGGCTCCTGGTCACCCTAGCCCCCCGGCAGTGTCACCGCTCTGAGCTCAGCTGTCCCCGGAGCCACCGTGCTGGGGCAGATGTCCCCTGCGGGGACAGCAGAGGCAGGGGGCAGGGACTTGGCACTTATGTAAGTGTGGGTGCTCCGGCTCTCCGGCTGCTCCAGCCGGCACTGGGCGTGCGGACCCGGGGGGGGGCAGGACAGTACCGACCTTACCCCTTGTCCCCATCCCCTGTCCCCTGTCCCCCTCCTGCAGTGCAGCCTCGGGGACTCCCCAGCCGCTGCCGCGTGAGCCAGCTCCGTGTCCTAGATAAAGCCCTGGGCAGGCGAGGGGGATTAGCTGGAGTTGAGTCACCCAGGGGAGGGAAAGCTGGGGGGGGGACGGGGGACACAAGACCTCGGTGCACACAGCCTTGCGCCATGGTGTGGGGGCACCCGGGCCTCCCCAGCACAGCCCCAGCCCTCTCGTGAGGTCGCTCCAGGCGCTGGGAGGGCAGTGGTGGGAAATGCCAGGTCCGTGGGTGGGTTTGCACCCACACTAGTGGGACACTCCGGTCCCTCCTGGCACACGGTGGGAGCTGCCCAGCCAGGGCAACTGGACACGCAGCGTCCTGGTGGGGATGTCTCCTTGGCTGGAGACATCCAAACCCCACCTGGATGCGTTCCTGTGTGATGGACTCTAGGTGACCCTGCTCTGGCAGGGGGGTTGGACTGGATGAGCTTTCGAGGTCCCTTCCAACCCCTAGGATTCTGTGAGTCTGTGATGTGTGGGACACGTGGAACAGCTCCCGGGAGTTGTTGCTGCCCACCCTGCTGGCACCCTTTGCCCAGCTGAGCCTGGGGGTCCTCACCTGGGTACAGCCACCCCCCAGCACTGAGTGCCGTGGCTGGGGACACCTTGGTGTGCTGGGCACTGAGGGGACACCGGCGTGGCACGGTTTGGCAGAGCTGTGTGCTCCCACACGGGGCACCCGAGTCCCCGCCGGTGCTGGTCCCCCCTGCGGTGGGTGATGGCTGCGCTGTCGCTAAGGAGCACGTGTAACTGGATCTGGGTTATTTTGGGCTGCTGTCAGGGCTGGGTGCTCAGCACCTCCCACACACACACCAGCTGCTGCTATTTTGGAGCTGCTTGGGCCCCCTCCCCTCCTCTCCTCCGCCCCCTCCTCATGTCTGGGGTGGGCAGCTGGGGCAGTTGCCTGAGGATCCTTAAAACCTGGTCAGGCAGCGTGACCCCCCCCTGCTCCGGGTATGGCTCCAGGGAGCTTCACCCCACCACTACCCCTGGGCTCCCACCACTTGTCCTCACGGGTGCCCAGTGCTGGGAGAGGGGTGGACAACCCTGTGGCCTCCCGGATCCCCCTGGGCTCTTGGTCTCTCCAGCAAAGAGTGGTGATGCCTTCTGGTCCCAGTGCCCAGCTGCCCATGCCTGTCTCTGCTGGGCAGGAGCCTGCCCAGCTCAAGGAGCTCATGGGTCCCAGGAGCAGCCCTGTGGCACGGGCAGAGCACAGCCAGGCCAGTGAGCAGCCAGGAGGGCACCATGGGGTGCACAGCCCCGTCCTTCGGGCCAACTGCTGCAGGGCTGGGCTTGCACTTTCCCCAGTGGACTTTATCCTGCAGAACAGCAGTGCCAAATTCTGGGCTGTGCTCGTGCAGGGTGTCCTGCAAAGGACATCCAGCGTGGACAAGGCAAGCAGCGTTGGCACACCGTGGGGCAGCTGTGGGGCAAGCGTGGGGCACTGCCACCCCCCAGCTCCCCAGGGCACGGGGCTGGCAAGGGGTGGCAGCCGGGGTGGTTGGCCTGGCCTGTGCCCAGGGTATGGGGCAGCCATGTCATCAGGCTGGGAGAACTTTGAGCCCTGCACGTTGCCCTGGGCCAGGTTGCTGAGCAGCAGCAGCCAGGCGAGCAGGATGGGCCAGGCCAGCCATGGTTTCCTGATGGGTCCTGGGCCACGGTCCTGCAGGCAACGGGTGCAGAGAGCAGCTGCGGTGCTGGCTCTGCCCATGGTGCCCACAGGGGGCTGGGGCTTCTCTTGCTCTTGAGGGTCAGCTCCATGTGTCTGCCCGTGGCATGGCTCATGGTGCCAGGCACTGTCTCAGCCCTGTCCCCTCTCTCTGCAGAGCTCCAAGGCGGTGCAGGGGCTGACTGGTCTGCGAAACCTCGGCAACACGGTGAGTGCTCACCCGGGCACCTGGCTGCACAGCCCTGGCTCACTCTGGGCTCCTCTGCAGGCACATCTGTGGGGCAGCGGGGAGCCCTGTCCCCTCTCCTCACCCCCAGCACCCACACTCCTGCCCCGGTGGCTCCCAGCGGTGCTGGCTGAGGAAGGAGCTCCCATGCTCTGCCCTGCTTCATCTCCATCCTCTGCCCACCCGCCCCAGGTGTCCCCCTGCCACCGCCTGCCTCCCTCTGCCTCCCGTTGCCATGGTTTTTCTCTTCTGCCTCCCCCAGTGCTTCATGAACTCCATCCTGCAGTGCCTGAGCAACACCAAGGAGCTGCGGGATTACTGCCTGCAGAACCAGTACCTGCGGGACCTCAACAACAACAGCCGCATGCGCACCGCGCTCATGTCAGGTAGCCAGTCTCTCATGTCAGGTAGCCACTCTCTCATGTCAGGTAGCCATCAGCCACCTGTCCCTGGCTCCATGCCACCTCCCTGCAGCATGCCCCTGATCCCCTGGGTCACCCCACGTCCTGGGGTACTCTCAGAGCTCAGTGCTTCTCCCTGGCCTTGCTGGGTGCCCAGCCAGCGAGAGGATCAGGTCCCCTCTCCAGAGGGGATGGAGCTGGCCCTAGGGACCCCGTGGTGGGTTGCTGAGCTCTGCCCTGGAGGGAACAGCAGTGCCACTGTCCTGCCTCCCTGCCCACAGAGTTTGCAAAGCTGATTCAGCTGCTCTGGACCTCCTCCCCCAACGACAGCGTGAGCCCCTCCGAGTTCAAGACGCAGATCCAGAGATATGCCCCCCGCTTCGTTGGCTACAAGTAAGGGGTGTTGGGGTGGGGGTGGCAGCAGGGAGCTGAGTCCCTGCCACCACTCACCAGCTGTGTCCCGTGTCTTGCAGCCAGCAGGATGCACAGGAGTTCCTGCGGTTCCTCCTCGACGGGCTGCACAGCGAGGTGAACCGTGTGCTGGTGCGGCCACGGGCCAGCACGGACACCCTGGACCACCTCCCGTAAGTGGTGGCTGGGGCAGAGCCCCACAGGTGACCTTGCTGCCTGCAAGCCTGGCCCTTGTGTCCCTCTGGGCTGGGTCACCAGGGGCCAGCGTCCCCCAGGGGTCACTCAGTGCCACTGCTTCTCCCCATCTCTTGCAGGGATGATGAGAAGAGCCGCCAGATGTGGAGGAGGTACCAGGAGAGGGAGGACAGCCGTGTTAGTGGTGAGCAGGGCTATGGGGTGAGGAGGGCAGGGCTGGGCTCAGAGCAGGGCTGGCAACTGGGCATCTCACCCTGCTTTGTCCCACCCCCATCAGACCTCTTCGTTGGGCAGCTGAAGAGTTCCCTGACCTGCAGTGAGTGCGGTTACTGCTCCACAGCCTTTGACCCCTTCTGGGACCTATCCCTGCCCATCCCCAAGGTAAGGGGTCCCCATCAACCCCCGGCCCCTTGCCCCCATGCTCCCTGTCCCTGACCTGTGCTCTGCTCCCATAGAAAGGCTATGGGGAGGTGACCCTCATGGACTGCCTACGGCTCTTCACCAAAGAGGATGTGCTGGATGGGGATGAGAAACCGGTACGGGCTCTCCTTGGTGGCTGGGCCCCTGTTCCTCCATGCCTGGGTTGCCAGGGCCGTGGGCTTGGTGCCCAGTGGGGCTGGCCTCTGCCCTCACCCTCCTCTTCATGCTGCTTGTCTCCCACAGACATGTTGTCGCTGCAAAGCCAGGACGAGGTGCACAAAGAAATTTAGCATCCAGAAGTTCCCCAAGATCCTGGTGCTTCGTATCCTGGGTGGAGAGATGGGGTCAGGGGGTGGTGAGGGGGGGGCAGGCAGTTCTTGGCAGGCTCCCCTTTGTCCCTCATCTCCTTGACACACACATCCCCAGACCTGAAGCGCTTCTCAGAGGCCAGGATACGAACGAGCAAGCTCACCACCTTCGTCAACTTCCAGCTGAAGGACCTGGACCTCCGGGAGTTCGCCTCGCAGAGCTGCAGTGAGTGCTGAGCCCCGTGTGGCTCCAGCTCAGTCCTGGGCTCCTGGTGGCTCCCCCATGTCCCCCAGGGTGTCAGAGGCATGGAGATGGGAGCCACAGAGCTCCAGGGTGCCAGTCCGTCCTGTGCTGGCACGTTGGGGGGCACCCATGGCTGAGCACCACCCTTGCTCCCACAGACCACGCCGTTTACAACCTCTACGCTGTCTCCAACCACTCGGGCACCACCATGGGGGGACACTACACTGCCTACTGCAAGAGCCCGGTCTCCAGCGAGTGGCACAGCTTCAACGACGCCCGGTGAGGCTGTGAGGGGAACAGGGATGGCTGCAGGGTGGGGAGGGGGAGTGGGGTGCCCCTGCCCAGAGCATCCCTGTGCCCCCTCCCCGTTGCTCATGGTGCCTTTCCCCATCTCCACAGCGTCACCCCCATGTCCTCCAGCCACATCCGCAGCAGCGATGCCTACCTGCTCTTCTACGAGCTGGCCAGCCCGTCCTCCCGCATGTAGCCAGCTCTGCCTCCCCAGGAACAACCCTCAGAGCTGCCCCCCCTCTGGTTTCGGCCGTTTGGCCCCCCCCAGGTGCAAGAGGGGGGTGAAGAGGGCAGACCCCGTGGTGGCTGCAGGGGGAGGCAGCCAGGAGCAGCCCCCAGGCAAGGACACCCCAGCTCCGACCCGAGGAGGGCAGCTTGCAGCAGGGCAGGGCCCAGGCAGCTCAGGCACCTCCAGGTCGCTGGCATTTGGGTTTTGCCTTGGGGTACCTTTTAGTTTCTTTTTTTTTGGTGTGTAATAAACATCCTGAGCAAGGGACTCTGCAGGATGGGGCACCCTGCCCCATGGGCTCAGCCAGGACCTCTGCTCCCCTGGGGGAGCACCCAGAGCTGGGGACCCAGGAGACCCTTCCTCATTGCTCCTGGCCTCTTGGCACTCCCGTTCTGCTTGGCCATCCCAGAGGATTCAGGAGCTCCTCCCAGCTTCCTCGTGGCACTTCTGAACTTCCTGGCAAAGGACCCTGGCCCTTCAGTTGCCTCGGTCCCCTCTTGGGCAGTGTGACCCCACCAGCTGCCCCACGCACACTCCTCCAAGCAGCCTGAGCTCAGGCCCAGACTCGTGGACAGGAGGGAGGAAAACATTTTGTGGAATTTCTATATATTTATAGTGGACTTCACTCAACCTGGAGCTCCCCACCGCTTCCTGGCTCTCCAAGGACTTGTGCTGGGGGATGCTTTGGGTAGGTTTTTACCTGCCTCCTCATACGACGGTGCCTTAAACCATTTAGGGGAGCGGGAGGCCATGGGGCTTGCACAGGAACATCCGTCCTGGGGAGGGGAGGGAGGGGAGGACAAGGGCTTTCCAGGACCATCTGCAACTGGGGTTTTCTAGTCCCTGAGATCAGGAGCTCCCCTGGGTTCCTGGGGCTGGGTGTCCCCACCCACCCTGCTGCTCTGTCCTCCAGCTAGCAAACGCCAGTGGCCTTTTTAGCCTTTAATTTATTCTCCTCCCCATCCTGCCTTGCCTGAGGTGCAGCAGGAGGAGAGATGGGCTCAACCCAGCACAGCCCCAGCCTGCAAGGCAGCTATGTCCAACCCAGCAACCCGTCCTGCTTCGCCTTCGCTGGCCCGGTGGGCACAGGCTGAGCACCGGTGCCTTGAGCATCCTGCTCATCCCAGGGCATCCCGCTCATCCCAGGGCAATCCTGCTCATCCCAGGGCATCCCAGCGGGGCTCAGGAGAGGGCAAGCCAGGATGGAGGGGCTGCCCACGGCAGGTACCGGACTGGGGCAGCGTTGCTGCTTGGCAATGGCTTGTTTACTGTGTAAGCAAGATGGGTGGGAAGCGTCTGTACAAGGGAGCCTTGTGCAGGAATAAACTCTCGCTTGAACAGAGTGGTGTGTCTGTGCTTGGCTCTGGGGGGGCAGATGGAATCACCAAGGTTGGAAGAGACCTTCAAGCTCATCCAGTCCAACCCCCACCTCCATCCCCACTCACCCACATCTGGGTTAGTTAGAAACTGAGGCAAGGTCAGGAAGTCAGTGCAGGAGTCCTTGCTGTCCATCCCTGCTCCTCACTTGGAACCCAGCACCAGGCAGTGGGTGAAGACCTCGGTGCAGCCACAACTACCCAGGGGCCTTGAGGGACTGTGGGGACAGCCAGGGATCACAGAATCACAGAATCATTGAGGTTGGAAGAGCCCTTCAAGCTCACCCAGGCCAACCCCCACCTCCATCCCCACTCACCCACAGCACCCAGCGCCACATCCAGACGCCTCTTGAACACCTCCAGGGACGGGGACTCCACCACCTCCCTGGGCAACCCATTCCCACCCCCAATCCCCCTCCCAGGGAAGGAATTGTCCCTGATGGCCAACCTGAATCTCCCCTGCTGCAATTTCAGGCCGTTCCCTCTCGTCCTTTCCCTGTGGGCACGGCAGAAGAGACCGACCCCCCCCTCACCCCAACCTCCTCTCAGGGAGCTGGAGGGAGCCAGGAGGTCCCCCCTGAGCGTCCTCTTCTCCAGGCTGAAAGGATGAAGATGAAGCACTGTGGCTCCAGCAGCAGGATGGGACTCACCATAGGTGCCAGAGCAGCCTGCCCTAGAGCAAGGTGCAGGGACAGTCCCTCTCCTCCAGCCACAGAGCCTTTCCTCCTCCTCCAGCCCTGTGGAGCTGCCCCAAGCTCTCCCCCCAAAGCCCCTGAACAATGGCCCCTTTCTCCCCTGCTTAGGGACTGAGACCGTGGCATTAAGGGGCAGTGGGAATGCAGGTGGTGGGGCTCAAGCAGGAGGTGCAAGGGATGGAGGGGCACGTCCAGCCCGGGCTCTCAGACACAGCCCCTTCAGTGGGGTGCACGGGGGTAGCAGACAACCAACGGACCCCAAAGCAGGGTCCCCAGCGGGACAGGCTCCCAGCGGGGTGGGTGCAAGCACACCTTCCCCTTTAAGGCACCGGTTCTCCGTGCCAGAGCCTGACCTCGGCATCCTCAGCTGAGCTGGATTAACGGGGCCTCAGCGGGGACTGGGACCGCCGCCTCCCGGGGCTCCCCGCACTCGCAGGAATGGCCCCGGGGGCTCTGCGGGGGCCGGCACCGGGGGGGCACCTGTAGGCACGGCTGGCACTGCCACCACCTCCGCCCTGCTGCCTGGAGCCGGGGTCCCCGCGCCGCCCCGGGGCTGATGGGGGCAGCCAGGGAGGAGGAGGAGGAGGTGGTGGTGGGGTAGGCGGCTGTGCCCGGGGGGGCTTCCAGCCAGGCTGCACCGGGAATCGCCCGCTGCCATGAAGGACTTCACCGAGATCACGCTTTGCCCCGAGGCTCTGGACCACAGCGAGGTAGGGCTGGGGGTGCCACCCACGGGACCTCACGGTGAGGTAGGGCTGGGGGTGTCACCCGTGGGACCCCATGGTGAGGTAGGGCTGGGGGTGTCACCCGTGGGACCCCATGGTGAGGTAGGGCTGGGGGTGCCACCTGCAGGACCTCACGGCGACGTAGGGCTGGGGTTGCCACCCGCGGGACCTCATGATAAGGTAGGGCTGGGGGTGCCACCCGTGTGACCCCATGGTGAGGTAGGGCTGGGGGTGTCACCCACGGGACTCTACAATGAGGTAGGGCTGGGGGTGCCACCTGCAGGACCCCATGGTGAGGTAGGGCTGGGGGTGTCACCCACGGGACTCTACAATGAGGTAGGGCTGGGGGTGCCACCTGCAGGACCCCATGGTGAGGTAGGGCTGGGGGTGTCACCCACGGGACTCTACAATGAGGTAGGGCTGGGGGTGCCACCTGCAGGACCCCNAGGTAGGGCTGGGGGTGCCACCCGTGGGACCTCATGGCAAGGTAGGGCTGGGGGTGTCACCCACGGGACTCTACAATGAGGTAGGGCTGGGGGTGCCACCTGCAGGACCCCATGGCAAGGTAGGGCTGGGGGTGCCACCCGTGGGACCTCCCAGCGTGCTCCCCGTGGTGCCACCCACACTCTCTCTCCTGCAGACCGAGTTCTGCAACCCCGTGTTCGAGGGCGAGGAGCCCCAGGGAGCCCCAAGCGCCGAGCACCCGCCAGACGAGGATGGCACCGGCCCCACGCCGCCCCGGGACACCCTCGGTACCAGCCCGGGGGGGTTGTGCACCACCCCTCTCCACGGGGCCACCGGGAGCAGCCGTGGGTCTGGGGGTCCAGGGATGGGGCACCTCCCCACTCTGAGGTCGCTTACGGGACCCATCAGCACGCCGGGAGCGGGAGGTTGGGATGTGCTGGGATGTGCTGGGATGTGCCCATGGCTCAGTGGCCATGCGGGGGTTGGGGGGGGTGGGGGGGTATGGCTGGCAGCACCCCGGCTCTGCCCCTCCCCTCACCCCCCCGCAGGCCGGCAGCTCTGGGGCCAGGCGGAGTGGCGGTACCGTGCTGACTGCAAGTTCACCTGGCTCTGCGTGGCTCTGATGAGCGCCGTCCTCCTCTTCCTCATCTCCCTCCTGCTCGGCATCGTCGTCCACCGTGAGTGCCCGAGCAGGGGGGGCTGCGGGACGGGCTGGGACCGTGGGGTGAAGGACACAGAACCAGCCCAGAGGGGCACAGTGAGGGCGTCCATCCTGCGTGGGACCTCGCAGGGTCTGCCCATCATGGGGACAGGGAGCCCCCAGGCACAGGGGGGCTTAGAACTCCCCCCATGCACAGGGGGGCTCCTTAAAAAACGGGTTGATGAGGCACTTGAGGCCATGGTCTGATGGTCTGATGGTCAGGAATATGATGGGATAAAGGTTGGACTTGATGACCCTGGAGGTCCCTTCCAACCAGAATGATTCTATGGTTCTACTGGGGATACTGGGACATGGTCTGATGGTCTAATGGTCAGGAATGTGATGGGATAAAGGTTGGACTTGCTGACCCTGGAGGTCCCTTCCAACCAGAATAATTCTGTGATTCTATGAAGGGGACCTCCACCTCCCTCCATGAGGTGTGACAAGGTCACTGGGCTCAACGAGAGCTGGGTGGGATCCCCTGGGACCTGCACATGTGTGGGAGCATGGGACGTAGGGTTGGGTGGGCTTCCCAAGCCCCTTCCCCACACTGCAGCCGTTTGTCCCTCCTGGGGCTGAGCTGTCCCTGCTCTTCCCTGGGCACAGAGCTGACGTCCCCACAGCCCCCCCATGCCCCAGCTGCAGCCCTGCCCGCCCGTGCCACCGCTGCCACCACCGCAGCACCCACCCGAAGGGACCCCCCGGATCCCAGCACAGCTGCCACCCCGACCCCGAGCTGGCTGCCCACAGCTGGCACACCCGCAGCAGGTAAGTCCCACGTGGGGCAGGGTGCCAGGGTGGTGGTGTCCTGCAGCTCCAGCTCATGCCCACGCTGTCACCCCACTCAGCCTGCGGTGGGACACTGCGGGGCCCCGAGGGCTCCTTCACCTCCCCCAACTACCCCGGCCCCTACCCACCCAATGCACTGTGTGTCTGGCACATCGAGGTGGGCACCGGCCTCACCATCCAGCTGAGGATGGAGACCTTCAGCGTGGAGGGCACTACCTCCTGCCTCTTCGACCGCGTGGAGCTCTATGAGGAGCAGGGGGCTGGGGACACAGACCCTGCCCCGGCTCGGGGGAACCCGACCAGGTATGGCCCCTCACTGTTGGCTGGTGTTGGTCTCTTCTCCCCAATTGCTGATGACATTTCCTCTGAAATGGCCTCAAGTTCCATCAGGGGAAGTTTAGGTTGGAGATTAGGAAGAAGTTCTTTACTGGGAGGGTGGTTGGGCACTGGAATGGGCTGCCCAGGGAGGTGGTGGAGTCACCGTCCCTGGGGGTGTTCAGCAAACGGGTTGATGAGGCACTTGAGGCGGGGGTCTGATGGTCTGATGGTCAGGAATATGATGGGATAAAGGTTGGACTGGATGACCCTGGAGGTCCCTTCCAACCAGAATGATTCTATGATTCTATTCTCACACCCGGGGAGCAGTGCAGTGGGGAGGGGGCAGCATCTCCAGAGCTGAGCAGTGTCACCCCTGGTTGTGTCCCCAGGTTCTGTGGGAATGTGGTGCCCCCGACCTTCAACACCGACTCCAATCGCTTGCGTGTCACCTTCATCTCCGACAGCAGCGTCGGTGCCCCCGGCTTCAGCGCCCGCTACCGCGCCGTGGCCCCTGGTGACAGTGAGTACCCTGCTCCTGGTAGTGCTGGGGGGGTCTCCTATAACACCCAGGACACCTTGGGTGCCCAGGGGGACATCACCACCAGCCTGTGCTGCAGAGAGCTGTGCCTGGGACGAGCACCTGTGCGACCAAGGGTTGTGTCTCCACCTGGGCTTCGTCTGTGATGGCTTCCACGACTGCACGGACAGGAGCGATGAGGCCAACTGCAGCCTGGAGCACAAAGGTGGGCCAGACCCCACCACAGACCCCACAGCACCCAACCAGAGGGCGGTGGGAGGCAGAGATGGGGGAGATGGGGTGAAGGGAGTGGGGCAGGGGGTAGCACTGAGTGGGTTTGTGTCCCTCCAGAGTGCGGGGGGCTGCTGACCACCTTGGAGGGACACTTCTCCACCCCGAGCCACCCCCAGCCATACCCGCACCAGCAGGTGAGAGAGGAGACACAGCCAGGATGGAGGAGGGTGAGGGTCAATGGTCTGATGGTCAGGAATATGATGGGATAAAGGTTGGACTTGATGACCCTGGAGGTCCCTATCAACCAGAATGATTCTGTGATTCTATGAGGGTGAGGGTGGGCAGGAACAAGGCAACCAGGGGGTGCCCCTGCCCAGCTTCATGGGTGTCACTGGCTGCCCCCCAGCTGTGCCTCTGGCAGATCTCAGTGCCCGTGGGCCACGTCATCGACCTGCACTTCCACAACTTCAGCCTGGAGCCACACGAGGACTGCAGCTTTGACTTCGTGGAGGTGCACGACAGTGCGGGCACGGGGGCCACCAGCCTCATGGGCAGGTACACGCACACCCCTGAGACCTCCAGCCTGGGTGCACTGGGCTCCTGTGGCTCGGCTGGGGAAACTGAGGCACAGGGCACGCTGGTGAGGAGAAGCCACCAGAGAACGGGATTTGGGGAGGTGCTGGTCAGCCCTGCTGCCCACCCTGACCCCATTCCTGGCCCACGACCCTGGCAGGTTCTGTGGCCACCAGCTGCCACCCACGCTGACCTCTTCACGCCATGTCATGACCATCCTCTTCGTGGCAGATGAAGGAGTAGCAGATGATGGGTTCTTTGCCACCTACCAAGCCCGCAATGCCACAGAGAGTAGGTAGCCAAGCAGGGGTGCAAGCTGCCCAGAGGGACTCATCAAGCACCATCCTTAGGAATTTCCAAGGCCAGACTGGATGAAGCCCTTGGAGAGTCCATCTCTTACCCCATAGCTGACCCTGCTTGGAACAGGAGGTTGGGCTGGAGGCCCCTGGGGTCCCTTCTCATCTGATTTACCCTGGAACCCTGTTGACCCTACCCACGGGCATGTGGCCTGGAAGGACTCACCTGCACACAAGCATGACCCATCACCTGAGGGCAGCCCCAAAAGTCCCAGGGAATTTGAGATCCCCCTAAGCTGGGCCAGCGATGGCCACCTATGAGCCCTGGCTTCCAGGTGGCAGTGCTCTGCAGCCACTCACCTGCATGTCCTCTGGGCCGAGAAATGATGGGCAGCATGGGAACGGGCTGATCCCCACCAGGGGTGCCAGCTGCCACCAGCAGGAGCTGGGCCATCACCAGCCTGCTCTGTGACCGTGCCTGACCCATCTCCTCTCACAGAGACCTGCAGCCCCACGGAGTTCTCCTGCAGGAACGGTGAGTGCCAGGCGCTGGAGTCGGTGTGTGATGGCTGGCACGACTGCCCTGATGGCACTGATGAGCTGAACTGCACAGAGGTCTCCTACCCAGCCTTTGGTGAGTTCCTCCCCTGAGCCAACCTGACCAGGAGATGCTGGCATTTGCCTCACAGATGTGAGCCACGGGGAAAATGCCAGCATCTCCTGCCATACCTGGTGGCCACCACTGCCCTGTGGCAGGGTCTGTCTGTGAACCTGTGGAAGTGGAGATGTGCCTGGGGCTGGGCTACAACGCCACGTCCTTCCCCAACATCTGGCTGACCATCCCAGACCAGGCAGGAGCTGCTGAGGTGCTGCAGGACTACCAGGTGAGCTGCCCGGGGCTGCCCGTGGCTCTGCCCACACCGCTCTGCCCACACTCACCCTGCTGTCCCACAGACCCTGATGGAGCTCCCCTGCTACCAGCACCTCCGGCTCCTCATCTGCAGCCTCTTCGTGCCCAAGTGCACCCCGGACGGGGGTGTCCTGCAGCCCTGCCGAGCCGTGTGCCAGGCTGCTGAGCTGCGGTGCCACCAGTCCCTCGGCCTCCTCGGCATCCTCTGGCCCATCAACTGCAACATCTTGCCCGACTCCAATGACCCTGTAGAGTGCTTCCAGCCCTGACCCAGCAGACAAGAAGAGCAGGGGCTGAAGCAACCTGCCCAGAGCTGCTCTCTCACCCCAGACGTCCCTGCCATCTCCTCCTGTCGCAAACACACAGTGGCTGGGGGGGCTCCCAGCAATAGCACCCCCTTGCCTACCTCCTCGCCTGCCCTGGGGTCATCACTCAGCTCAGTACCCACAGACCCAGTCCTTAGGGAGAAGATGTCCCTTCCCAGCCTTGCTCCAGGGAAAGGCTTCTGCTGGAGGGGCTGTGCTCGCAGGTTGAGGACACCACGCTGAGTTGTCCTGCCAAGCACCAGAATGGTGGCCAGAGGGTTGGGTGCTGCCTCCCCATCCTCAGCCACCCCCAGGTGTGTTGGCTGGAGCTGTGCATGCTTCCCAGCTCACTCCAGCCTCTCCAGGCTATGCACGGGAGCAATGGTGCCCAGGTGGAGCAAGGCTGGGTCGAGGAGAGCCAGGCTGCAGGCAGAAGAGCCCAGGGCTGCCCATGTCCTGCAGCCCCGAAGGCAGCAGAATAAACAGCAGCAGCAGCTGAAAACCCAACGGAGCAGGGGGTTTGTTTGGGGAGGGTCTGTGTGTGGGTCCTGCCAGCTCTGAGCAAAGACTGAGGCTTGGGCCAAGGGAGGGAAGCCAGGACTGGGGTGGTGGGTCTGAGCAGGAACGGGGGGCACAGGGGAGAATGCAGTGGGGAACAGGCTGTTAGCTGTAGCCTCAATGGGCTGGGGGGCTTGCAGGACCCCAGGGAGATGATGGGTCTCAAGAGGGTCAGGCTGGCAGCCCCATGGTCCAGGGAGAGGAACCTGCCCCAGCAAGGTCTGTGGCCCTGCTGGCTGAGCTCGCTGTGCTGGCTTCTGGCCACTCTGATGGCCACAAGCCCGGCAACACCCTGCGACCACAAACCAGCTCCCAGCTGGCCAACAACAACAACCTCTTCACACCTTGGGCCAGAGGAGGCAGGCGGCTCCCTGCCAGCACCCAGCCTGGCCCCGGGCACCGCGGGCAGGACAGCTCAGCCAGCAATGTCACCCACACTGCTGCGGGCACTGGCACAGGGAGGAGAAAGCCAGCAGAGCCAGCATGTGTCCCACTGCCCTCACCCTGGGGAAGTCCCTTGGCTTGCTGGGGTTACTGGGAACGAGACCTACTCGGGTCAGCACCACTCTGTCCTTGCAGCCAGGTCAGCACCACCATTCCTGCACAGCCTCCCCCGCCCGGGGGCCTCCAGCCCACCCTGACCTTCACTCCCTGCTTGTCCCAGCTGCAGCAAGCTGGCCACGGGGCACGGGTGCTGCCCCCAGCCACGGGACTGCCCCCCCACTCCACGCCTGGCTGTGTCCCTTGGATGCACTCAGTGCTGGAATGAGTTAAAGGCAAGCTGGGAGTGCCTTCGAAAGCCCGGCACGGGCCCAGCTTTGCTGCGTGCCTCGCAGTCCCCTAGGGCAGCCCTGCTCCCTGGCATGGCCACAGCACTGCCCTGCCCGCTGCTGCCCAGCACATCCCTTCCCACTGCTGCCCAGCACATCCCTGCCCGCTGCTGCCTGGCACATCCCTTCCTACTGCTACCCAGCACATCCCTGCCTGCTGCTGCCTGGCACATCCCTGCCCGCTGCTGCCTGGCACATCCCTGCCTGCTGCTGCCTGGCACATCCCTTCCTACTGCTGCCTGGCACATCCCTGCCTGCTGCTGCCTGGCACATCCCTGCCCGCTGCTGCCCGGCACATCCCTGTCTGCTGCTGCCCAGCACATCCCT
>VZRW01004217.1:23259-80764 GCA_013398125.1 Aegotheles bennettii | reverse complement strand
GCTGTTTCCACACCAGTTCTGTGTGACTATGGGGTGAGTCTATGTGAGGCATGTGGATTTCACTAGAATAAAATTTGAAGAGCCTGTGATCATTCTAGCAGGAGTGAAATTCCTGTTATTTAACTATAAAACAGTGAAATATAGTACAGGATCATTAACATATATTAATAGAAAAATACACAACTAAAAAATGTTCTAGTTCCTTATCAGTGTAGAGCCTGAATTATAGAATATAAAATCTGCCCCCCTCCCCTCCGGAAAAAAAAAAAAAGGAAGAAAAAAAGAAAAAAACCCTCACCAGAATCCAGAATAGAAAAAACTCCATATAAAAACTATGCTCACATCAATCCCCTCAAGCTAAAATGATGCAGTTATACTGTACTTTACCATGTAGTTGAGCTGCTGTCAGGCTTACCTTGCATGACTCATGGTGAGTCATGGACAAAATTGTGTATTAGAACTGCTGCCCACACAGAGCAGTGTCTTGAGTTGTTCCCACACTATTGTTTCCTTCTCCAAGTGAAAACGCATTTGTTCACATTCAGCATTGCAGCTATTCTGTTAACACAGCCACTTAGGTTATTTCTGTATGTTTCTAATGGGGAGGCTTTTCAATTTGTTAATACTGTGACATAATTAACAATTGGAGACATCAGGTCAAATCCAATTCCCAGCCATCTCAGAGCAATTCCCCATCTCTAGCCGGGGGGAGGGGAGAACTTAGTATCATATGATACAATTAATTAAAAAATAATCATAACAAGATAAAATGACAGCATCATTTTCAACAAGAAAGCAATAGCAAACAGGAAACCAATATCCATGAGCTAAAGCATAAGTCAGGTACTGAAAGAGCATCATCCTAAAAAGATCCACAACTCACTGATTTGAGTGAGAGCTAAGGGTGTAAATTTAAGATCTGAGAAGGATTTAAACTGTGTAAAATAATCGTTTTTACTAAAGCAGGGCAGTGCTTGTTTGTTAAAGCTGCCAGCATTCGTTTTTCACTCTGCTGCAAAATTCTTGAGCACCAGAGGACAGCAGAGACAAAGCCTTAGGAAAAACTACAGAAAACTCTGTAGTACCAGATAGCAGCTTTCCCTAAAACAGCGTCAGAAGGTAAAGAAAAGCAAAGAAGTGCCTTCTTGGGCTATAATTTTCACAAAGCATTCAGATCATATTCCACTTTTTTCCCAAAATAAACAATCCCTGATATGGATCAGGGAATCACTTTGGGTTTGTAGACTTTAGGTAATAATACCTGGGATTCTCTGAAGGTTACATAATCTCTGCTACTATAGTTATATTCAGTAAGTCTCATGTTCTTGCAGACTTACATGCTTCTCTAATAAGAAACATTCTCTTCTACTTAACAGCTAATTCATCTTTTTCCTTTTTTATTAAACTTTTGATGGATTTTTAAGGGGATTTGTATGCTCTGTGAGAATCAGCAGGAAGTATATTTAATTTTTTAATATGCATTGTTTTATCTACATTTATGGCAATGAACTTAGAAATATGCAGGCGTAACAGGTAAAGGAAATAGGTAACTTCATCAAAGCAGGCTACAGTTTTGAGAGGATCTCAGCAGGTTAGTTTAAGTGCAGTATACTGGTGTCCTGAATATTTGTTCTGTTTTATTTAAAATGTGCAGGGCAACCATCTACGCATCGACAAATTAAAGAAAATAAGAGACCATGCGTAAAGTAATAATACCAGAGAAAAAAAAACTAACTGGGTAAATTAAATGGAATACTAGGCAGGAGCCATCTAGGACCATACACAGGCCTAATAATGTTACAGAAACCTGCACTGACTGAAAGAAAAAATAATGTGGTCATCAGTTTATCATTACAAATTACTATTTTACAGGACCAAAGACATATATGAATAGCTCCACATGAGGCCTAGGAAAAGTAAGGAGTGTAAGGATTGTGATTCTTACTTTTAAATATGAGAAGTGCATCTCATGCTCCTGCAGGGCATTAGAATCTGATCAAATAGCTCACCTGAGGCTGATTAGTTAAGTGTGTACTGAACATCCTATTGAATCAGAGAGCACAGAGAGAGATAAGAGAAGGACCTCTTTGTTGAGAGATGATATGTCTGGCATCTAATTATTTTCTCTAATGGCTTAGTTTTCCACAGTTTTAAGTTGCAGATGGGAACAATGTTATCTTCAGGGATGGTGAAAGTTTGGTTCAACTAACATAAAAGTATGAAAGTGCTTTGATCTACTCATAGCAAAACATTTTTAGAAGCATGTAAATAAAGCCATCATCGTGCAATCCCTGCATGCTTAAATAGGACAGTTGTATCTCAATTCTTGCACTTGCTTTCATGGGCAGGAGTTCTAGAATCTATAGGTGCTGTCACAAACCAAATAATAAGAATTTGCTCAGGGCACAGTGACTTAAAATCCACTCTTAGTATACTGTTCACCAAAGAATTGTTTCAGAAAGAACATGTAATAGATCACGCTGTACTCTAAATACACAGGAACAATTTCTTTTAAGCATTAACTTCAGTGTGTACATTGTTCTGTCACTCCTTCTACCTCTTTGCAGTTGACCATGAAGAGTAAACAAAATATTACCGTCTTTTGCCTGTTAGGTTTGCACTTATAGCTGAGGACTTCTTAAGTATGTGTTTCTGGAGCTCAGTGAGTTTGACTTGCAATGATAACACTGAGATCAGCCCTAGTAGGGGCAGTGCATGAACAGTCTGGAACTTCATTATGGAAGAAGCTACTGTCACGTGGAAGGATCTTTCAATCCAAGGCCTTAATGCTGCAGTGAACTCCACTGGTCAATCCTCTACATCCATGTGAAGTTCACTGTGGGATCATCGCCTGTGACAGATCTGGTGATCAATGTCAAGAGTCACTGGCTTCATTGCTTCCAGTCCAGCAACTGCCAACTCATCTTTCCCCGTGTTGTTCTTTCTCAGTCTCAGCCTTATAAACTTCTCTTTGTTTAAAACCAAAATTTATGTGTTTTCTGTGTGCATCTGTTTATTGTATAGAAGTATACCACAAAAAGCTGTTGTCAGGTAAAAATTCTACTGTTCATAAAGTAAGAAGAAGAAATGTTCTCCACAGATCATTTTTTGTTCACCAGTGAAGGATTTCATACTGGTGCTAACAGTTGCTGCCAAAGCATTGCTTTTTGGTTTGCAAAGTATTAACCAGCAGCTTCTCTGCAAAAAAAGATAATCTGAGAACAAAGCATTTTACACCTAGCTATGGTCACCTGGTTTTGTCTAAAGATCAGGAAATCAGAGAAATTTTTAACAGTTTTCTTATGAAATTTCAAAAAACAGCTTAACTTGTCTTTCACAATGAAAGAAACACAAAAATGTCCTTTCTCGTAGGCAATGCTCGGACGAGGGAATGGAGAGTCCTCAAGAAAGAAAGAGGAAGAGGAAGTTCAGAGCAGGCACAGGCTGATCCCTGTTGGAAGAAAGATTTATGAGTTCTACAATGCTCCCATCGTTAAATTTTGGTTTTACACAGTAAGAAATCTTTCCTGTTACATTACTACCATTTGCACAAATACTGAAATTGGATTAAAGTCATCTTGTATGTTTCACTGAAAGTCTGGATCTTCGTGCACTGAAGGGCTTAGCAGTAAATAGTTTAATCAAAAGCTTTCATAGAGGTCAGCTAGCACTTGCAAACCTGTGTAAGACTTTTAAATACTATGTAAGATTTTTAAATTTCATTCAGGATGTTAATAATTAAAATTTGAATGACTGTGTATGTTTTTCTTCCAATACAGTAAGTGGCAGCTTACTGCAGTCAGTGCTCCCAGGGGATACCTTATAG
Source organism: Aegotheles bennettii (assembly GCA_013398125.1). Classification (NCBI taxonomy): domain Eukaryota; kingdom Metazoa; phylum Chordata; class Aves; order Caprimulgiformes; family Aegothelidae; genus Aegotheles; species Aegotheles bennettii. The sequence goes on along the minus strand of VZRW01004217.1, from coordinate 76,938 downwards.
GTGTCTGCCCAGGCAGAGTTTCTGCTGACTCAGTTGACACCCTAGATGCTGACCTAAGTCAATATTGCTCTCCATTTCCTTTTGGAGTGTTAAGGGAAGACCGATCTCTAAACCTGAGTGTTGCAATTCACCATAACACTCAAACCAAAAGACAAATGAGATTATTTCCTCTTCTGTTTTATGTAGACAAGAAGCAGTGGTTCAACTACCTGTCTTCTCCATACTGATAGTTATGGCTAATGTAAAGAATTCTCTCAAGTGTCCTTCAAACCATCAACTAGAAGAAAAGCCCTGTGGCTTTTACACAGAGTGGAAGTGATGTTCTCTAACGAATACAATAGGACTATGAATCCTGTTCTGTAAGGTTCTGAACACTGAAATAGTCCTACCCAAAAGTCTCAAGCCCCTCTGTGATTGTTTCATCTTAAGTCTGACACCAGCTACAAGATAGTTGTGAGTAACATGCAGATGAGAGAGAAAAACTATACTGAAATACAGATGTATGGAATAAGCTTTCTGCCACAATGACTAAAGTGTTCATACACAGATCTGAATCATCTTTTCTTTGATTTAAATTGGCTTAAGACACATTTTCTTGTAGAGCTGCTGTTTGAAAGGCAAAGTAAACAGGCAGTTGGATTCTGGCCACCACAGACTTCAGCCACAGCAATTCACCCTTGCTTCAGGTTTCTCTTAGTTTTATAAAGTTGATGACACAATTTGCCTGTCTCATCTTTTTTTGCCTGATCATTTCATTACATTCAGCATGTAGAAAGAAAGGAAAAAGAAACTAAAAACATAATCCACACTTTCCACTGAATCAAAAATTAGGGCAGAAGATAGATATGTTAAAGAAGGAGAAGTTATATGTAAAAGCCTACAAAAATATAAGGCAAATGGCTATGCCTGTCTACTTGCTGTAGCAGTGTGAGTAGGAGTAGCAGTGTTTTGGGGAGGAATCACAGTATAGGTTAGGTCAGTACTATACTGGGTGGGGTGACCTCTAGGAACACTTAGGACCTTCTGGGCTTCAGGCAAGGATTGTGCAAAAAGGATTTGGAACGCCAAAGTTAGCCCAGGCTAGGTCAACAGGGAGAAAAAACACAGAGGCTGGGTGTTAGAGGGCTGAAAAGTGTCAGAAGCAGATGAGGGAGAAATCCCCACACAGATAACAGTTTGGTAGTTGACATAGTGGTATCAGAGTTCCCATCACTGTGCAATGATCCAGGGGGACTGCATTACTACAATTCTGTTGGGGAGGCAGATGTAGCTGGAGCAGAAGACTTTTGTGCATGTATTTTGCATTTTCCTCACTATATACGTTTTAATGTGAGCTTTTTCAGAGAACCCAGAACACTTACCTGATTGCTTTTTTGTTTAACTATGTTTACAGTGGAATTATCAATATCAAATCATACCAAAGAAACTGTCTCTGTCACATAAATAGAGGAACTATTGATATTCCTTTTGGTTTTTTACAGCTGGCATATATAGGCTACTTGATGCTGTTCAATTATATAGTATTAGTGAAGATGGATCGCTGGCCATCTACACAGGAATGGATTGTCATCTCATACATTTTCACTCTGGGAATAGAGAAGATGAGAGAGGTAAAAACACCCCAACCAAGAAAGACAGAATACAAAAGAAACTAGTGTAACATTTTAATGTCTGTTCTTATTATTTTTCTCATTTTGATTTTTGATGAATGGGCTTACCATAAGATCACTACTTTTTTAGCAGAAAAGCAAATGAGTGGTTAAAACAACAACAGTAAAAAGCTATCTTTCTCCCTTTTAAAATCAAGTATCTCTCTCTTTCTACCATGGAATTTCTCTGGTCGAGTTTCTGTGTGATGCACATTTAATAGCATTCACAAGTATGGGGCAGTCTTTTGATGCAACTGACAGCTTTGCTATATTTCTTGAAATGTGGCCCAAAAACCAAAGTATGTTTCAGGGAGAGGCAAAGGAGATGTGCTGTAATAGAATGGACACTGAGACATGGTGATAACATGACAACTGAAAAGCCCATGTTCGAATCCCCACCCCATATAGAGTCCATTCAAAATTCACATCTGATCTGTCTGTTTGAGTGTCCCATGCAAGGGCTTCAGATAAAACCAGCCATAACTGGGAGAAAATTTAGATCCACAGTGAATATTGCAGCACATTTCAAATAGGAATTCCCCCTTTTAATCTTGAAAATTTTTGTTAATTATGTCAAGAAATAGTATGCATCTCCCTAAAGCAGACTCGTAGAGCAGAGACAGAGCATTTAAGGTGGTGCTCAGTCTATAGGCAGAGTGAAATTGTTCTGCCACCCCCTGACCTTCACGGTCTCTCCCACTTGCAGCTACCACTGTGTCTTTTTCACTTGGCTGCAATGTACATTTATTCCACATTGACACCAAAGGCCAAATTCAGCCCTGATATGAGTGGGTGCAGGTCCCTTTGACCTCAGCTGAAACAGCACATTTGTACCCCTGGGCTGAATTTATTACCATCTACATTTGTATTTTCTGCAGCAAATGCTTTTAAGGACTAGACTAAAATGGTCTTGCAACAGCCACTTAGACATCTATGACAGATTTCAAACACTGTGAGGTAAATTCTACATTATAAATCAAAAGAACAGAAAAAAAAGACACTAGTTGTGTCGCCTATAATGAGTATACTTCAGTAACCAAAGAAAAAATGAAAACAGTGGTAGTAGCTCCATGAAGACTCTGCAACACTGAAGGAGAAAAAGCACTGCTGGCTCAGTAGGTGGGAGGCTGCTGGCAGGAATCCTGTGTGCCATTTTTGTCTAATCACTCACCCCAAATTGTCCTTTCCACAAAAGTTTATCAAGAACATTCGTCAGAATGGATTTCTAAGCAGATGTTGGAGATTGTTCACAGAAGATGAGCCTAAAATTCATTCTGAAAATGAATTATAAGAAAATTATAAGAATGGCATTCATCTTCTTGAGGAACTGTATGAGTCTGCTCAAATGTTCTAAATATAGAAAATTAAAAAAACCAGCTTGTTAACTCGCTCAAAGCTAGGAATTATTCATAGAAATCACTTGAGGAATAGTTTCTACACTAATTCGGGAAAACAATCAAGTCTCTCAAATGATCTTGTGACTAGAATGATGATAAATTCATAAGGTAAGATTAATTATTTTTGTGAATTATTTTCCCAGATATATAATTTAATTTCCCAAACCAGGCCCAAGTCATAGCTAGTGTCTCTCTGGATGAAATGCTAAATCTAGGTCTATATGGTTATTAATTATTTCTTGACAGTTTGATACATATTTTAGAATAATTTCTTTAAGTCTACCACTTTTTTAAATATGTATTTTCTGATTAAATATTTTTCTATATTTTCCCCTCTATTCCATGACTCTAGGGTCAGTAAATTTTAAAAACAGAAATATATATATATATTTCTTCTGATTTCATAGGGATTTTAGAGAGAGTGAGGTTTTCATCATTTTTCTTTGAAGTGTCTTTCACATACAGGCTAAGAATGGTTTAAATTGAAGAATTTTCAAAAAAATCAGAGAGTATACGAGATACTTGCATGATAGGATTCTTTCAGCTTTGCTTTTGGCCTATGTGGTGTATATTAGTTTACTATAGATCTCTTCAAGCTTAAATTAAGACAGCTCAGCTACTTTCCTCTCCATGTCCTCTGTCCTTCAGATATTGATGTCAGAGCCTGGGAAGTTGCTACAGAAAGTAAAAGTTTGGCTCCAGGAGTACTGGAACGTTACTGATCTCATAGCTATACTCCTGTTCTCCGTTGGGATGGTGCTCCGTCTGCAAGATCTGCCGCTCCGGAGTGATGGCCGAGTGATATACTGTGTTAATATCATTTACTGGTACATACGGTTATTAGACATCTTCGGAGTAAACAAGTATTTGGGACCATATGTTATGATGATTGGGAAAATGGTAAGAGAAGTTGGTGTGCTCCTATATTTTACCAGCATGTTCTTAACTCTGTATCTTTGGCCAATGACGTCACTGCAGATTTATCTGTATTTTTTTAAACACATTAGCCTTTTCATGTAAACTAGAATTCAGTTCCTTATTGAATCAAAACTTCAGCATAGATGCCCAGAATGGAGGATTAGACTTCCCTTGTTCTGCTAGATGAGGTATTGCTTGTCTTTCTCTGAGATCTCTTCAACAGCAAAGCCCTCTCTCCCGCACCTCTATGCTTCATTTGCAGAAAATTCAAAGGATGCTAATTCTCAACTAGTTGCAAAGAAGGGTGGTTTGTTAAGGTAAAAAAAAGGTTTTGGTACCTTGAGACTCTCAAAGAAAGTGTGTTCTAATAGGCATAGTATGTTCAAAACTATAATGGTTATGATTAAGACTGTGACCTTTTTGTGGTTTGCTCCATATCCATTTGTTCTTCCATCTTTCCTGTTCAGGTGTGTCCTTGCAAGACAAAAAATCCATTTGCATAACTGCAGCCTCTGTCCTCTGGCCATGTCACATGTACACAACATGCCAGATGTATGAATAGTTTACATAATAGCAAATGCATGCAGGAAGAATCGAGAGATATTTGCTTACAGATGTATAACTTTTGACTTTGGGGCTTTTCCTTTTTACATTTCAGTAGAAGTATTACATTAAAGCAGCATTTTGCTCATATGAGTTAAAGAAAACAGCTGAGTTACAGATGCACATGCACATGTTCCTGATATTGGAGTACTTGCACATGTAGCTAATACACATGCTCACGTTTTATATGCAGTTATCCAGCCTTTGTTGTGTAAATCATGGTTGTTTCATGCATTCTGGGTTTAAGATTTTTATATATATATATATAATAAAAACCCCTTGAAGCTGGCATTCAGTAAAGAAATATGAACTTTTCTAAATAAAAATATTACTGCTCTCTGATTACTATGTGAACAATAATCAGCAAGTCCAAATAGACTATCTGTTGTGTTTGCCTTACCATGATCCTTAAAGACCCAGGCACCCTCCTTCCTCACCATCATAGGAAAAGCGAACATATATTAATATATGGACTACAATCCCTCCTTGATATTACAATAGTCACAAGCTCAGTGACTCTAAGCAGGTATAAACCTGAAATGCAAAATACATGTCCAGTTAGGCTCCCTGCTGAACAGGTGACTGGAGAACTGTTGTCATATCCCTTCAATTTACCAGCTTTCAACTCCAAACCCACAGTGTTGTTTGAGAAAGAAAGGACAGCTTAGTGGGAAAAGAAGAAAAAAAGAGAGAGAGAGGAAAAACACAAAAGAAAGTGGTTGTTGAATTGTTATGTCCTGCAAACAGGATTTTGAAGCGTGCTACCTTTCCTCAAGGAGCCCAACAGGATGTCGGTTGGAGGGATTTTACAGAGTGCCAGTGTACAGAAGTGAAAACACTCAACAGTTCTTGCTGGAGATTACTGTAAAAGGACAACAGGACAAGAGAAAGGATCAAAGGCCACAGGAAAAACACTGCATTATCATCTGTTTCTTTCCTGCCCACCTGGACTATGTCCCTCCATCAGGGGATCTGGTGTTCACTGGGGCTTACACAACACACAGTGTATAAAATCCCTATAAAAAAACCCTAGCTTCCTACTCTGTTGCATTTTTCACAGGTGCCATGCAAAAAAAGTTTCAGAGCTTTGGTACTATCAAAGGCAGTCTCAAGACCAGTTCAATAATAAACAGATTTGCCATGAATAATAAACTTCTAGTAGTCAGTGTTATGGACAGCTCATAGGAGCCCAGCTTCACCAATAGTATAAAAAGTGGTTTAGTTTTCTCCTGGTGTCAACACTGAAAGGAAGTGGTTGAAATCAGCAAAATAATATAATTTCCATTCCTTTGTCATCCTCACAGGTGTACAACAAATAGGCTTCACTGCACTTTCTACAGAAAACAAATGCAGGAAAAGCACTAGCCTCTGTATGCTCAGCACCCACTCAGGGGGTGTTGAATTTAGCTACCAGAGTACTCTGAAGGTGTGGGCAACTGTTAAAGGAGGAAAGTTATTTTATTTTGTGCCTTCCTGTTATTAGATTTTCATACCTCATCCAACTTTCCATGAACTCAGCAACTCTGACACATCCACTTTGCCCACACGTGCAATGCACAACTGTTTTGAGTTACACAAATTTGCCTCTCACATCTACTTTACGGCCAACTTATTCCACAGTGAATTTATATCATACACAGACTTCCCTGGGAGTTGCACCTGCTTGCTCCAGGCTGCAATGGGCTCCCTTGTGTATTTTTGTTTGAATCACATGTCCATTCACCTTCTTGGGTTCTGATTTTTTCATTTCATAGCCTTGCAAGTACTATTCAGTACTATGAAGAAAATCAAGTTAGTTTTACATACTTCTACAGAGTAAGCCCATCACAGCTATTGAGTTCCTCAACAGACCATATTCAAGGCCTGAACTTTTATCCTGTGCTTCTATTGTAAGTTTTAGACTCAAGAGGGAAAAGGTTACTCTTTCCATTTTTCCATTTCCTCTACATTGTAACCAACAAAATAGTTGTAGTAAGTTTTACCCTCTGGGCACTGTGAACAAATATGCAAGTAAAATTAAGTAAGGGGCAGGAATGAGTTTCAGCAGTTTAAAAGCAATGGGCTAAAGCACAGGTGGCATGTCAAGAGTCAGAGGTATATCAGTTCCCTTTCTATGTGGGAATGTCTACATTTTCTTAGCTCCTCTGCAAATAAAAAAGGGAAAATGGGCCCAGCTTGTGTATAAAACTGTACCAATAGTTCCTCATTTTATCACTTTTTTAAGAGGTGACTAATGAGTTCTTCAGAACAATTGAAGTGGCCATTACCTTGTTAAAATAGCAATTGTAATTTGACCCTACAGACCAAAGGGCATGGTACAATGCCTATTAGAGTCACTGGAAACTCGTCCTTCTATTTCATTGATGTCAGACAAGCTACTGACCTTTTAGAAGCATACCCAGTTGAAGGAGGGAAAAGCTAATATGCAGCTTGAATAGAGAAAAACATTGAAAATTTTATTTCTTGAAACATGAGGACAAACCTGTGTGATTCCTGATCAAAAACACTGGAGGCATTTAAGAAATTGTCTTGAATTGCCACCAAATATTCATCGTGTTTATTTGCTTACATGACATTTTAAAATATACATTCTATCGTATCATGTTATATATTTCTACCTGAAACAATTTTTTATCAGAGAAGAAAGGAGGAACCAGGTTTCATCTCCAAATTTCTTCCCTAAAAGCAGAAGAACTAACTGTAGTTATGCGGCTTTCCCATTTCAAGATAGTCTCTGAGGTACAATAATCTGGAATTCCTCTTCAGTCAGGTTTTCATGAGATTAATGCTCTGAATGACATAGGAATGATGGTGATTTACTTGTCTGTTTTTTAATTCTTTTCCTTTCTTGTGTCCCCAGGTCTTTTTTTCTTCCTTTCTTTCCTGCATTTTTTATGGACTTCAAGAATTTTGTTTTCCCCTACTTTTTTTTCAGTTGTCTCCAGTTCCTTCTTTCCTGCTCATTGAGTCACTCCTACCAGAGCCCTGTCCTACAGGTTTCTTTCTCCTTCAGCCTCTCTTTCAGTAAATACGAGAATGTTTGCTCCTCTGTATCCCTCTCTTTTCTCTGTTAAATACTTTCCCAGTGCTACTTTGACCTCAGGTCTCTTTCGTCATGCTTTAAAACTGAAGAACCCCTGCAGCAGTGCCAGATCCGTCAGCTGCAGATGAGTCCCCTCTTCCACCAGCTCTTGTCATGAGCAATGCTGCTCTTGAGCTGCAGCAGGTCCCCCATGGACCAATAAGGCCACTATTTGGGGTGCACGTTGGTTGTACGCCTGCCTCACAGGGAAGGCAGAGTGCAGCCGAGACAGAAAATGCAAAGTCTAAAGGGACTAAAATGCATAAGGTTTAGAGCACTTATGGGTCAAGTTTTGCCCAGAGATATAAACTACATCCAAAGCTGTGAAAAACAGCTTATAAAGCCTTATAACTAAAGACTGATAAGTAAACCTGTAACTAAATGTTTTAAGGGGATCTTACCAGGGACCTTACAGAGCCCCTTTTTTTGTTCACATTCACGTCGGGTTATAAAGCGTCTCTGCCGTACCTGCATGATGCCCATTGCTCTGCTTTCTGGAGGGTCTTTTCTAGCACAATTCCTCTTCTGATCTTCAGCCTCTATCCAGCACCTCCTGGGATTGCTGTCACAGTTTTTTCCAAGAACATTTTGAATGGGCAGGCACTGTTTGCAAGCGCTAATTAAACTTGTGCATATGCTAATGAGGCCTTCAACAATGGAGAATAGAGTTGAGTGTCTGTGTTATCTGCATTTATCTTTTTTTTAAATATGGCCTTTGTCAGACTGCCCCCTCAAGCTGATTTCTAGTCCAGCCAGTATCACAGCTTTCCTTTCTCACTGGTTATCACCATGGTGTTCCTTGTGTTGCAGTAACAGGTTCTTTTGGCCATCCATTACTCCTTATGTTAGATGCAGCTTCCTTCCTTTGCTCCAAGACAATCACTACCAGTCAATAAAATAATCCATGTCAGCCCTTTTGTTTTGGTACAGTTGCCACTAAGTGCCTATAGACACTATAAACATCTTGTGGCCTTGCCTAGACCAGGCTGCTGATTCCAGTGAACTTACATTCTTGTTCAGGCAAATGGTGTGACCAGATGGTATTTTGTATTTTCAAGTTTATTCATAACATTTAAATTGTTCTTAAAAGAAACACTGAGTAAAACCAAGGCCACAATAGTACCTCTTTACTTCTTTGAAAATGAAATTTGTTATGTGTAAAACTGAGAATGGCTTTTCAAAATTTGTTTTTGAAAATTGTTTCTAAGATTTACAATCTTTTTCCTTTTTTGCAGCATATAATATTAGGAATATGGACAAATAAGTTCCTCTAATTCTTGTCCCTTCTCTCTCTCTTTTCCTGTCATTACATTCAGATGATAGACATGATGTACTTTGTCATCATCATGTTGGTGGTTCTGATGAGCTTTGGTGTGGCAAGACAGGCTATTCTCTTCCCCAATGAGGAGCCTTCATGGAAGCTGGCGAAAAACATTTTTTACATGCCTTACTGGATGATCTATGGGGAAGTGTTTGCAGACCAGATAGACCGTAAGCAAGTTTATGATTCTCATACTCCAAAGTCAGGTATCCAACTTTGATCAGATGATGTCCTATTAGTTCATGTGTGTGTGCTCAATAAATGGCTTAGAATAGAGGAACTTCTTCATCACAGAGAATAGTCACAAAAATATTTTTTCAACTAATATTGGGATGTCAGCTTCAGAACATGCTTCTGGCATCACTTCACCATTATTTAACCAGAACTCTGGAATGCTAAATTGCCTTGTATATGAAGAACATTTTAAATGTTTCCTTTTTACCAGCTGGGTGACAGGGATACCCTCCCAGGTATCTATGAGCTTGTTACATAAAAAGTCACTTCTTTTTTTCTCATCCATTGGTTTGATTTTAGACCTAAATACTTTTTACCTCACTTCATACTAAGCATCAAATCTAATAATACTGGATTAGACCTTCAGTTGCTGCACTTCATGAGGATCTAATCCAATATGTTTTCTCTTTCACCCACTCATTGCCACCAACTTTGCACTAAACCACATGATGCAATTATTTGGGGACCGTAGACACATTATTAGAATTTTGCTTTATTTATTTATTGGAAGGCAAGACTGCTCATGTCAGTGCAAACAACAAAAGCCAATATTTCATATACTGTCTCCTCAGGATTCATTTGGCTGGTGATCAGGAAAATGCCAGTTTTCTATTTAAATAGAACTTCCTGGTGCCACCTGGTGTATGAGGGGGTTGGTCATGGGAAATGATGCAGTAGATGAACAAACTAAGAACCACAATGTGTCTTTAGCAAACACTGACTTGCAAGTGATATTCATCATTCCTACTTAAATTATGCATAAGCCTTGGCAGCATGTAGACGCAAGTATCTTCTCCAGTGGCAAATGGCATCCATTAAAACCCTGTTTTGGATATTTCTTTTCATCCTATGTACCACCTTAGGAAAGGGCAATGTTTTCATAATTTATCTTCTACTTGTTCTGTATTGAACAAGTTTGAATGGAAAAAAGGTGTTGATTTTTCCTGATCTGGTTAAGGCAATAAATGTATCTATATGACCAATAATCACCCCAATTTAAGAGACTTTCAGATGGACAGACACACACTTAAAACATGGAAGATATTTCAGCAGTTCCACATTCATTTCTTCTACCTGGCTACCATAGAATCATTTGTGTGGATATAAATGAAACCTCTTTCCTATGTTTACTTCCCCGCTTCACTTGCAGGGGCAGCATGGCATGCAAGGAAGTAAACAAATACCCAACATCACAAAGCTTCTCACTGAGTTTAGCTTTTTACCTGATTCCTTCATTTTTATTCCTTTTTTTTTCTTTTAAAAAAATCATTTCATTCCAAAGGCATAATAGCTGGGGGTATAAAACTTGATCTTGCTCCGAAAGCACAACAGAGGGATAAAGGTTTATCCCATTAAACTAGGACTTCCTTCCACAGCAGTTGTGGCTGTCCCTCTACAAGTGGCCATTTATTGATGTTGTACTAAGTAACTACCATAGTGCAACAAACATGGCAATTGGCTGAATAAAAAGTTCTTGGCATTTTTTTAATGAAGCGCTGATTATAGTTTAGAAACCTGAAACCTGAGAAACTAAAGTGTCTTTCAATGAAGCATGGTTTTTAAGTATGAGAAGAGGGTGGCAGGCTCCATAGCCTTGCATGAGGATTTAGGCGTAGTCTTATGTGTTATTCAGATGCCCAGTATTTAAACCTTGCACAAAGAGGCAGCATAATTACTTCTGAGGCTTAGGGAAAGCAAAATTCATGATGTTTTCAGCTCCAACTGTAAGTGTAGACACGTTGTTGTTCTGTCTGAGTCAAGGAAACTAGGAGTTGTGACAAAAGTGGCAATGCCAAAACTAAAAGCAGCACCTAGTTCCTACTTCCTGAGAGACAGATGATGCAGGGAATTAGAATCTGCCACTCTTTCAGCACAGAATATGTGCAATATGCCATGTCTGTCTGAGGATCAGTTGTCTCAAAAATGTTACCTCTGGAATAGACTGGGAGCATGAGCAAATGGTTGGTGATGTTATTATACAATCAAAATGACCTGATTTGCAGACTAAAGGTTTTACTAGTATACTTACGTTTTTTCACTATTTGGAAATTGGTTGTCATAGATATTTTTCAAGTTGTTCTAAGCTAAATCAGCCACTGTATTCATGTTAGAATACTACAGTGTTTGTACTTTCTCAAACAAGATAAACATGTTCTAAAATTGTTATGCTACATCTAAACTACAATTGAACTTTATAGGTTAGAGCAGATTTTTTTTTATTACTATTATTTTAGCAAACCAAAAGGATTTCTTTGTGATTTTCTTCATATTTTGGTGTTTAATACTGCAAAATTATTTGCAAGTTTGGGATTCAGCAAAAGTGCTGATCTTGGAAGTACATATACATTTGAGCCAGACTCCTAGAGATTATCCTAGTGTCTGAGAAATGTACAAAAACATGCTACTCAAAAAATTCTAACTTAGTTTTCTTTTTTTTTTTTTTTCATTTTCTGTTGTGTTGTGAAACATGCTGCTAAGGCTGACCAGATACAATGTCTGGATCCACCTCATCAGCTGGTAGTCTGTCCATCCAGTGGGTCTACTCTGATTTTTATCTCAACACAATGCTCTGTTAAAACACTAGCTAAATGCCTTGCTCTAAAATAATGCGTGCCGAATACATTTATACTGTTTACCATTAATTTCCATTTTAATTTTATTTTTTAAATACATATGTTAACTGGAGTGTGCATTAGTGTCCTGTCAGCATGTGATCTCATCTTCAACTCAAAAGTGGGGACAGAATGATATCCTCACTTCTGGGAGTATGAATACACTATTCAGTGGTGTTGTTTATTATCAGTGATGTTCATAATGTACATAAATACTACATTCCTACAAAATCCTGACTATCAACCAATTGTAAAAGGGGGAGAGAAGAAAGCAGGCTAAATCTTTTAGAACTGTGTTCAGCTTTTCAGTTACATTCAACAAAGAAGGCAAAGCCAGTCTTAATGTAGTTCCTCTCGGACTGACATCACAGCCACATTATCTAAGGAAGGGGGATCCAAGTCAGGGAATCGGTGATGGTACATACAACTGTCTCATTTTTAGGCTGCCTTTCCTGACCTGAGCCTTGGGCTGCCCAGTGGGATCTGTGGGGCAGCAGCCAGCTGCTTAGCTGCTTTAGTGAATGCCTGTCAAGAGGGAAAACCACAAATGCTGTAAAAGCTCTCCCTTAGTTCACCTCACTTGCTTTGGCACTATTGTTGGTATTTTAGCAAAAAAAATTCACAACACAGTTGTCACATGCTAAGAACTTTATTTTCACCTTACCAAGTTATCTGCCCCTCCAGAATACCATGGATAGGGAAGTATATAATAAATACTGAAATGGAAAGGGTTATTCAGAGAATGAGTTTGCTTGGTAAAAAACGTAGATAGATGACATAAATGGTAAGCTGGGAAATGGCAGTCACCTGCAGAAAATCAGAAGCAGACCTCACATTTTCCCATATTCAGAAGGCAAAGAAACTGAGAGTGCTGTTAGCCAACATGGGATTGGGTTTTTTGGTTTGGGCTGTTTTTCAGATTTGATGGTGTCTCACATGTCAGATTTGCATCTGGATTTTCTTTCCAGCTGACAGTATTTTAAGTGCCATCTGGAATCTAAAGATCAGTCTGAGTTGTGTTTGTTCCCTGTGCCTACTCCCTTACTGGAAAAACCTATGTAGTTGAAGAGGGGGGCCTCCTTCTCTTTCACTTGTATTGAAAGAATGCCAAGTAACCAGAATGCAGCTGTTTCAGAAGATGAGAGACAATTATACACAAGTTTTAACTACCCAATGAACTTAGGAGGAAAGTATAATTACTGCAAAATGCTTCTTAAAAGTTCCTTAGTCTGTTATATTTATTTATGTTTTAAAGTTCTTGTACGTTTCTTAGTATAAATGAAAATTTTATACTAAATTCTATACAATCTTAGAGTTTTCATGCTTTTCATGTCTCTGTAGGACCTTCCTGTGAGGGCTGTCATTTGCATGGATCATTCTGGAATTAGAACAAACAGAGTATCTTTGCACAAAACAGAATAAATCATACCTGTGCTTTTTTTTGTTTGTTTTTTTTTTTTAAATCTGCATTGGAGCTCTGCAGCACAAGCAATATTTTTAGCATTGTTAGACAAAGGCAAGGGACAAAATTTGTGCATAGACTACACACCATTTTGAAAGTCTCTCTGGCCTGAGTTGCAGTAGTATTCCCCTTCCTAGCACTCCTCTGAGGTTTTATTTTGGGTTCCATTTGGCTGGATACTTTTAATATGGGGGGAGAAGGAGGGAGAAAACACTAGGAAGAACAAGAAAAATACAAGGATTTACTATAAATTATGATTAAAATACCATCAGATTGGAGAGACTCTTCAAAGTAATTTTTAATTACTTTGGGCAAGTAGCAACATGTAACTAAGTAGCAATTTAGTGTCTTAGTGCAAGAAGCAACATGTAAGGTCATGATGCTGTAGTTAGAACAACTTTTTTGAAGTAATGAGACACTGTTCAATTCCCTGGATGTTTCTGCTGATGAATAGAGTCATGGTGTGAGATTCGAAGTTCCCAGTTCAGCATTTCCTCTTGTCAGTGAAGAAGCTGACAGTCCTAAACAGCTTGCTTAGCCTTTTTTCAACATTTACCAGCCTGGCAAGCTGGTGATGGTGGTTAGACATTTGACTAAAAAATTAGAAAAAGATTTTACATCCTCTGGGTTCAGTGCAGATCAAAATTGGAGGGTGCCTATATACTCATAAACGGAGTGATGAAAGAGCATTTAAAATGTCCAGATTTGAATTAAAAAAAAAAAAAGAATTGGTTTGTTAAGTTAGTATGCACTTGTTGGTTTCCTTATTCTTTAGAACTGTGATCATATGAACACTTTCCACAGTTTCTTGTGATTTCAAATAAATCAGCTTATATTGTAAAACTGGTATGCATTTTCACATGAGAAGTTTTCATCAAAGGCAAAAGCTATTCAGTAACAAAGCTGTTCAATTATGCACTTTCCTCTCTGCATTATTTCCCACAACTATTTTGGAAAAGTGCAACTGGGGGAGCAGTCATGGGGCAGAAATTCCCATATGTTGTTTCCTAAGCCCTTCACCCAATATGCATGAGCAGTGCCCATGTCATGACAGTGGTTATAGCAGGAAAACAAATTCTTCCCAAGTTCTACCACTGCTTTAGGTCTGAAACACACAGAGGTGTGGCGTACTGCTCTCTGCTTTGCAACTAGTTGCTGGCCAGGAAAGAGGAAGGGTTAGGTATGTAGCAGGAAAGGCCCATACAGGAAACTGTAAACAGGAGCCAGGAGGGAAAAATAAGTATGGGAGGAGATTGCAAAAAAGGAAACAAGAGATGCAAAAAATACACACATCCACAGATGTCAGGATGCAATATTTGAAAGCTGAGTGAAGTTAAATGTGTGTAATTGAAATTAAAATGCCAGCCATTTATTATTTTCTAAATCCTCAGTTCAGGACTTAATGTACAACTTTTACCCAACGGCCCATAGGCATCGGTCTTATTGGGTTTTTCAGTTACCTGAAATAGGCATAAAGTTATACTAACAGAATTTGCTTCAGCAAAGCATTTCACTAGAATTAAGTATTCTATGTATTTGTTGTTAAAGCAAGGCTATACTGTCAAAAGATTAGTATGTTTTCACACATGTTAAGATTGTTCTATGTAAAAGTTTGCTATGACAATATGGTACTGCACATCCTACAAAAATTACTGTGTTTCTCTAAACATAATTAAAATGGTCAAACCATGTTGCATGTGAAAGGCAGGTGCGGATCCCTCAGGGAGAAGGCACAACACTCAGCAGCTGAAAGGTCTGGCTTTATGGAAATCGTAGTGTTACCATGGTGGGAGTCCCAGGACACTGGTGCTCATCGAATGGGGACCCGACGCAGTGGAGCCCTGCTCGGGTGTGAAGCTCAAAGGAAAGCACCGCAGGGGTGGATAATACAGCTTGCACTGAATGTGCATGCACATTGTCCTGTTTTGCTCCTTAGTGAACTTGCTGATGTAATGCAGGTGTCCAGATTCTGAGATGTGCAGCTGGCTGTCACATTGGTGCCTGTGTGGGGGTATGTGCAGACAAGGAGTAAACGAACTGCCCCAGCTTACCATAACAAGGAGATAAGATGTGCTTGGGACTCTGCACACTCGGATGGGGGAGGCAAACTCTCCCGGGTTACCATAACAAAGTCTTCTTGAACCCTACAAACAGAATTCTAATTTCTTAAATGTAATCAAGTATCTTAATTGTCTAAAAAGAGTATTATTGCTACTTTTATTCTCCTGCCAAAGTCCTCTGCCCTTTTTCACAAAGTTCTGTTTTTGGTTTCCTGGGAGTAATGATTTTAAACAGTTTATTTGATAGTGGGGAGAAAATCCTTAAAAATTAATGTTATAGTTTAAAGATGAAATAAGGTGTTCAGTGATGTGCAGTAGAACACAAGTTTCTGTATTTTGGACACACCTCATACATGCAGCATTTGAAGATTAAGTGGTGGCTTAGTTCTCCATAAAATAAGGGATGAGATTACTATTCCCTTGTTATTTAAAAACTGTTCCATCAACAAAGTGTAAAAAAGAGAAAAACTTTTGCAAACCTTCGGGATAAGCTGAACATCTGTGCACGTATAGAATAAGCTATGGGAACCTGTCTTTGTAAAAAGTCTAATTTGGCCATCACTGCGTGGCATAAATTGACAGGGATGCACTAATCATATTCTAAATACTCTATTGTAGGCAAATAAAGCTGGAGAAATCATTTTTTCTTGGTAGTTGTCAAAGCTGATGATTTTTTTTAGATTAAGTTCTCTTGTTTTTAATAAAAAAAAAAATTAAAAGGGGAAAATAGAATTGTAACCAGACTTTGAGCTGAGTTTTTGATCTCATTGATCTAGGGTTTAAAATATGCATCTCACCAATTTCTCTCATTGCTACAAAAGACATTATTTTTTCTGTTCTTCAGCACACAAAGGGACAACAACTTTCATCAACTGATAGAGTGATTGTTCCATTACTGGTGAAATCATGATGGGTTTCGGTACTGTGTTGTGTTGGACTCTGTAGCTCTGAATCAACATGTGAGCAAGTTAGTGTTTCCACACAAACAGAAATGTAAGTCTCACATTGAGTACTGATACCAAGAGGTATTGAATGTCCCAATTTCTGCTGGGTGAAGGCTGAGTGCACATAGTCCCACACACACAGCAGCTCATAGATGGCATTTTGAATGTCTAAATGAAACCACTGCTTGGAGCAATGTGGAAAGTATGAAATCAGCACTAACTTAAAATTATCTGCAAGGTGATGCTTTCTAAGAAGTAAAGAATTGCATATTCTCAGCCTGTTCCAGCAATAAAATGTGTTTTTGTAGGAAGGACTAGTGACACCATGGGTCCAGACACAACAGAGCTGTTTGAAAAAGTAATATTGCTTGTGCTTGGCTTTGCCATTTCCTTTTCCATGAGTTCAGTATTTTTTGAGAGTTCTTTTTTGAAGCTGATGTATTATGTGTTCTTCTGCCCCATATGGCTATAATATTTCTATGTATAATAGACTAACAGCTGTATGTGGTGTCCAAAATCAAGTACCCAAATCACACATGATATCGTATGATTGCCAGTACAGACACCCACAGGTAAATCCCATGCTTTGTGAAACAAGTTCAGAATGAAATTTTTGAGAAGAATCAATAGTTGGTATTGGAAATCATGGGTTTGTTGATGTGGGGTGGAATTTTACAAAACATACGGCATTGGCAAATTTTGTTGTCTGTGAAGTTAGTGGGAAACTCTCATTGATATCAGCAGGAACTGAGCACTTTGAAAATTCCTCACTTACACCTCTTTTTCATGGAGACAAGGAGAATCTAGCTGTAGGGCTGTGCAAAATTTACTATTTGGTTTGTATATGTAAGCTGCTTCTTCAGTTATTTTCTTGAAGAAGTGACTACAGAAGTACTTGGTACCACGAGGGCTGAGGCTAGAAACCTCAGTTTGCCTGAGTTGAACCTATGCTTGCAAATGCAGATCACCCACCACAGCACATGAAGGCATGTAAAAAAATAAGTCAGGAAAGCTCTTTCACAATGTTTTCTCTCCCTTTGCTTCAGTTCTGCAGCATTAATACTGTGAATATTTTGGTTACAAAGCATTCAGGGGAGAAACAGGTGGCAACTCTGCTGCCTACATGTTCCTTTACCTGGTACAGTAAAGACTTGATAATCCCCCCACTGTTTCTAGGCATGCAGTCAAAAGTTCTTAGTAGCAGAGGGTCATTATGAGTATGTCCCAGAGGGGCTCAGGGTAGTGCAGTGCACAGCAATAAATGTCTACTTTTTAATTTACTTTCACGTACTTCTCTTTTCTCATGGTATTTATTACATCCCTCTCCATCAATGAAAAAAGACCACGTTTTCACCATTAAAAAAAATAATACATACAGTTTTTTTCCAGGATTAAACATTTTGATAATTTTATTTGCAAAGCCACTAATTACTACCAGAGTACCATGACATTTTAGCTGTATACAGCTAGGCAGCTTACTCAGACCAGGCACATCTCCTGCAGTTTCTGAGGGGAATATTTTGATATTAATGGCAAATAACACACAATAACAAGAACTGCAGCTTGTAAAATCTGTGATAGCAAGTGCAAACTTCTTGAGGAAAGCATCAGTACCACTGTTATTTGGAAGACATTGCTTTGGCAGGCAGACCTTTATAAATATTTAAATATTTCTGTAAAAAACGCTGAAAAAATAAGATTCACTCCCATTTTGCTTTTTTTTTGCTTTTTTTTTTTTTTTTTATGTTTTTGTTCCCAGCTCCTTGTGGTCAAAATGAAACTAGAGAAGATGGCAAAATAATCCAGCTACCTCCCTGCAAGACAGGAGCATGGATCGTTCCTGCCATCATGGCCTGTTACCTCTTGGTTGCAAACATCCTCTTGGTGAACCTCCTCATTGCTGTTTTTAAGTGAGTGACAGTTTGCAAAACATGGACTTGGGAGGGATGGACAGTGTTCACAGCATAAGAGGGCTCCTAAGATGAAGACTTTGGCTGAGACCAATTATTAGGGGATGTGAGGGTGAGAGGGAAAAAGGCAGTATCTTGTCTCCAGCGAATGAGGCAAATGCCAAGTTTTTCACATTGTCTCATTTCCAAGGACAGACACCCGATGGGAATAAGGGCAAAGAAGCCAAAAATGTAAAGTTCAGTTATGACATCATTCACTGCCAATACAGAAAACAAGAAAAACATACTTTCCTGTCTCATTGGGTTATTTTCAGACTTAGTGGTTGTACAGAGCAGACGTACAGTGTAGTAAGATACTTTGAAATGACTGATTGCCACTGTTCTTTGCTGAAGCACAAACTTACTAATTTCTTTTGTTTTTCTTCCTCTTTTTTGCAACAAGGAAAAATTTGCCATTATTAGTGAAATGTGTCTAGTTAAGGTACTTTCATATCATCTTTGGCAAAATACCCACAACTGTTTCAATCTGATGTTATTTTCCTCTTCTTCCCTTCTAGCAATACATTTTTTGAAGTCAAATCCATATCCAACCAAGTATGGAAGTTTCAAAGATATCAGCTAATCATGACATTTCACGAAAGACCTGTACTCCCACCACCTCTGATTATTTTCAGCCACATGACTATGATATTCCAACACCTCTGCTGCAGATGGCGGAAGCATGAAAGTGACCCAGATGAGAGAGACTATGGATTAAGTAAGCCTTAGATAATTTACAGAGTGGGGCTTCCCAATGCCCTTGGTAATATCTAGTGCTTGACATGAATGAAGGCTAAGTCCAGCACCTTTGTAACCTTTCCAGCAGAGAATTACTTTTAACTGCAAAAATCTTACCTGAATGAGTTAGTTCTACCTGCGTTGCCCAACCCTTAGTTCTCTTCAGAGTGTTAATAATGCTATGTTTTTCTGGTATTTTGGGGGGTTGTTCCCTCCCTTCAAAGCAAAGCGGTTTGTGTTGCTGTTGCTGGAGGTCTGCTATTGCTGGAATTCTTACAGTCCATGACACTTGCAGATCTCAGTTTTATTTCTGAAAATACAGAGAGAACATTCCTACTATTTGAGCAAACAGCTCATACTCCCCCCCCAACACACTTTTTGACTAAATAAGCAGAGAGTTGGTGAGAAGTAATTGTTTTGTGGACACAGGTTCTCTCCTTAACACTGACTTAAACTGGAGGAGTAGTTTCTCCAGACGCTTTAATATGAACGTGCATAAGCATGATGGAAAACCTGTCAGATTATTTTGATAACAATTTCTCCTCTTCTCTGTCTAGTTATTCAAAGTAGAAGATCTCCACCTCCCCCAGTGTATATGCCAGAGGCAGGGAGCTAAGGGATGTGTATCTCTTCCCAACATTAGCCCATGTCACAGCCCACTTCTCTATGAGGAGGGAGCTGGAGCCATGTAGTGGTACTGGAGATGCAAGTGCAACCAGACTGCTCTCTTCCCACTCACATAACAGGCCCTCTGTACTCCTAGACTCCTTTCCTAGCAGTCTGCTAATTTGATAATATTTGTATTATGCTACAGGTGGGCTTTGGCTCCCACTGTCTCTCCAGCTGCTTAGACCTCATGCAACCAAAACACTTTCAAGTTTGCTCAGCATTTGCCTGCTTAAGTGTTTCTTGTCTCCAGAATCACATATAATTGACACCACTAATTGGGCAATTAGCTGCATGTATCTGATTTCATACCAAAATGGCAGATAAACGTGAGGCCTGCTTTTGAAAGTTTAGACCATGAATTCCACAATAAGAAGAATGTAGTTAATTTCATGTGTTAATCTTTGACAAATGCACATTTTTCCATTATTTCCACAGAACTTTTCATAACTGAGGATGAATTGAAAAAAGTCCATGATTTTGAAGAGCAGTGCATAGAAGAGTATTTTAGAGAAAAGGATGACAGGTTCAATTCTTCCAATGATGAAAGAATCCGTGTCACTTCAGAAAGGTGCACTTTTTTTGTTTGTTCTCTCATAAGTTGATTTGGAAATGTGTTTCTGTCACCATTCTCACCCTTCCTTTCTTTTTCTTGAAAAGGGAAACATTTGAGGCATTTTTTAATGTCTTAAATAAAAAGTAGAGTGACAAAAGGTGGTGAATTTCTTTTTGTTTCTTTTTTTGCTAAAGCAAATGTTTCTCAAGGTTTTGAAAATTTAAATCTTTTAACCAGTTGTATTAGAACACAACTGATGTAGTGAGAAACACGAACTATTCTTGCATTTCAGTTCTCAAAGCAGAACTTAAAGCAAGTGGTCAGAACAAAATGGGAGGGTAAATGAGAGTTCCTCAATGAAAACTAAAGCTTTAACACTGACCTGCTAGCCAGTCAGATAGAGTGAGCCTTGTTTCAGGATGACCTTACTAGGTAAGCTAGTTTCATTGAGAGCAACAGGGATCTTTCCATTAATTTAAAAGGAACTAGACATTTCACCTGCAGCAATGAAATTCACAGAGGACAAAGGTAATATGTTAATTTAGTGGAAGTTCCCAGTCTGCAAATTTGTCAGTCCTAAAAATTCATAAATCTGTTCATCTGCTGTGGTGCTTATATGCTTTCATCGCACAGAAGCTGAGCAACAGAGTTAAATTTTAAGGAGGGTTTGCTGTTTGATTCATAGCATTGTTACCAATAAATATTTTAGGTCAATATCCTGTCAGATATTCATAAAATTTGTGAACGACTGAATACTCCATTCCCTGAATACTCTAACTTGAATAACAGAGGTCAAGTAAGTTGTCATTGTAATTGATTACACAGATACAACATTCTCATTATACATAATCTTCTAGCACTGCTCCTGATGCAGCTATGCCTAAAATATGTTTCCTGGCAAGGAAACATGCTTTTAATTTCATTTTGAAATAAACCTATCCCAGAGCAGGATTAGCAGATACAATATTCTTTAATCATCTGAATTACTGAAAACAGCACTCCTAAAACACTGGTCTGTAGTAGTGGACCAAGTACAATACCTACATTATAGCCATGAGATATCAGGTTAATCCTCTGTCCAATGAACTCAGCTTTACGTGATGTAAAATCAAACCAGAGAGCCCTGCAAATGTGAGTGAAGTTCCACCCAAAGACCTTCTGTTTGCAAGAAGCTGAGGATGCTTTAAGGCTCAAGGAGAAGGAAGGTTTGGGATGACCCCCATGTGACCTACCTGCACCTGGACCTGGACTGCTTACTGCCTTCCCTCTCCTCCACACATCTGTGATACAATCACCTCTTGTGTGAGCAGCTCCTACTTATCAGAGTGCCCCAGGTACTGCTTGGAGGAAGAACAGCTGCACACCGTAGGTGCAAAGCCCAGTATGGCTGGAAAAGGGAGTAGGTGGCTAGCACTGGAAGGGAAATGGGAGATGGGAACAGAGATGCGTTTAGGGTCAGCACAGGGTCCCAGAGGCAGGTAAGGAGCTCAGGAAACCAAAAGGACAAGACATATTGTTTCTTGCTGTATTGACCTGGGTGCAAGTGAACTATTTCAGCTTAGTCAGTGGCTGTGCTGGATCAGGACCACAGCATCTTTTCCAATTTATCTACAGCAAGTCGCCGTTTATGCTCTCACCTTGGAAGAGTCCACCCTGGCATCATGTGGGGCCTGTCTTGGTTAAGA
Organism: Aegotheles bennettii; assembly: GCA_013398125.1. Classification (NCBI taxonomy): domain Eukaryota; kingdom Metazoa; phylum Chordata; class Aves; order Caprimulgiformes; family Aegothelidae; genus Aegotheles; species Aegotheles bennettii. The sequence continues at coordinate 55,062 of VZRW01004217.1, read as the reverse complement.
AATCACCTTACTTGTAACAAAGACCACCATATAGGTGTCCAGATTTAGTGCCTCCATGCAGAATCTCTCCCTTCTCTGATTTTTTCACATTTATAAATTAAAAGTGTGAAACAACAGTTGATTTTGTCCTTCTCTGACCCCAGGTACTAAGTAACTTGGAGGAGTAGCTCACTAGCCAGGATCTCACACAGGCACTTGGAAGTGGCAGCAGACTAGTGACACACATCAGAAGAAATGATTGACTAAGTGGAAAAATACAAAGCAGTATAAAGCTGTAAGGTGTTTCTCTTAACTGCGTTTATGAGGTTACGCAAACCTCGGTGAATCTCCTGGACACCCATGAGAAAAGCAAAGCTGGATAAACTCACTTCATCGCAGCAGAAGAATCACAACTTTTCCTGGAGAGCTTTCCTTTCTAATCACTGTGAAACTTGCAGTAGCACATTTTGACCAGCACAGAGACGTGCATAATATAATCAAAAAAGACTGCACTAGAGTTCTTGATCTGGCAGGAAGCCACTAAAACAATGTCTTCAGTAGGCATTTTTTCCATTTGGACTGGTCTTGGGTCTTTCAAATCCAACGCAAAAACTCTTGTTGATTCTGAAGGGAGCAGGGTCACATCCTAACAGTATTTTAAAAGCAGATACGCTGGTTGAAGTAGATATTATTATATCATCTTTGGTATTACATGGTGTCCATTACTACATCACCTTAACTGCAGTGCAATTACACTAACAGCATCCATGTGAATGAGCACATAGTTATCATCTTGATTTCAGAGATGACATGCTGAAGTGAACAGAAATAGGTTTGGGTTAGTGAAAGGACTGCTGCTGAGCCTACCAGATCCAGCCACACATGTAAAGTGACAGTAAGAAAGGTCTGTGAATCCGGCAGCATCTCTCTGTGCTTACAAAGAGTTAAGTGGTTGTAGGCTACAGATGGGAACACCGCCAGGACAACACAATGTCCTTAGCATGCAAAACCACAGCACCTGGGAAAATTGGCTGGCCACTTGCATCAGCAAAGCTTTACCAAAAGATGTCAGGCAAAGTACCAATAGCCTGTTACAGGCTTTGAACTGCTATGTTTTATTTAAATAAGACCATGCTACAGTCACCTCTAACATGCAGAGTGGATACCCCTGTAAGTGACTTTCAGTTTTGTAGTATAAATGATGCCTTAAAAATGGGCATAGGTCCACCAAGGGACTTGTGGATTTCATTCTAGCATTCAAATAAGAGGGTTACTTCTGCAAAGAGTGCCTTACTCTCATTAAATCATTAATTCAATTAAATTATTGACGAACTGTTGTGCAAAGGTTAAAAATAAATATAACCAAAATAAATGCCAGCAAAAGCCGTCATCTCCCAAACCAAAATTAAAAAGGCTCGTCATGGGTAATATAAAATCTTTGCCAGGTTCCCAGTTCTGACCATTTATTTTTTCCTGGTTACTGAATATTGTCCTCTGATAGTCCATGTTTGTTTCACTATTGAAAATTTTTGAGCTTCAGCAGAAGACACCTGATGCACATTTTAAATGTAGCCTCCTCTTTCTCTGTTCTCATTCCCATCTGTTAGGATGACTTGGCACCTTCTCATATGTTGGATAAATCTTGCTGTAAGGAAAAGCACAGGTGCAATGGAGGCATCATATATGGATATTGCCAAAACTTTTATACTATCTCCAATAACATGGAAAAAACTCCAAAGCAAAACTTGGACATTCTTGTATTGAAATAGTGCTTTAATACAAAACTGTTCCTGAAGGAAACACAGCTCTAGTTATCTATTCACTGAGTGCAAGATCATCCAATAATACAGGAAAACAGAAAATTTCACTTATTAAAATATCTTACAGACCAGATTATGACTGTATTTCTCCATAACACATCCTCTTATGCCCACAGTGTTTGGCTGATGCAATTTTATCATGTTTCTAGTAGGATTACTCCCAGAGCATGGTGCTGTTCTGTGTCATGAATGACTGCAGAACAGAACATCAAATTAATGTAAGAGACTATCACAAATTAAAATGATAAATATTTGTTAAAACATCTGGGAGGCACCATATGATATATATATAACAAAAGGTAACTAAATTCTCTTTATATCTTTGGGTTTAAAGATCCTCATCACTCAAGCTTTTTTTTGTGAATAAAATTATATAGTCAGGGCCCATCTGGTGTAATACATGTATGTACTTCTCAGTTATCTACACATATCTCTCGTTACCCCTGGTTTCTGCACCCAGACTGCACTGTCCTTGTCTTGTTGCGTTTCTATATAAATTTCCCACTTCTATCAATGTGATCACATCTGCAATCAACAGACCATGTAACTCAAAAGTATCTCTTCACCTCGGCCAGGAATACCACCAGTCTTATACTCTGTGCCTCTGGCAGTAGTTAACAGATCATGTTCAGGGAAGGCAGGACAAATACTTGAACATGTACCAGCAAAGTATGACTCTAGGTTCTTCTTGGAATGCATTAGTTTTGTTCAGTAGCATTGCATAGCCCTCATGTGAATGCAGGGTTCAGAACTTAACTCACTATAGGCAGTTCTACTCATCTTCCAGGTACAAATATGTAAACAAGTGCAATAATTCAAATGGCTTTGTTTGTATTAAAATTATTTTACTCGTGTACAGCTCTCAAAACAAGCAAAACAAAACAAAACAAAAAACAAACCACAAAACCAAAAACAAAAATCCAAGGCTATCCAGTTGGCTTTATAGAATGCTATAAATTCATTCCAGTTCTTCAGTAACTGTTGCTGGGGTGAATGTTTTTTGTTGGTCGTAATCTGAGGATTCTCAAGTGAAATCCAGGAGGTTTCTCAAATTGCTCTGTATGCCTGACAGCCCTAAAATGATGATGTTATATCTCTTCCTCATCTTGGAGCAGTTGTTACAGAATCCAAATGTGTGATGAGGCACTCAATTATTAGCTGACAAATACTTCAAAATTATAGTTTTGTTTTGTTTTTTTTTTTAAAGTAACAGTTCAGATAACTAATAACATAAGGGAAAATTCAACTGTTTCCCATATAAACTGCTCTTTCACTATGGAATTATATCCTGTGTTTACAATACATCAATCTGTTTTGTTGGAGAAGCTGGTAGAACTAGAGGTAGACCAGTGCCTAATAATAAGATGAGTAGGATGAGATTCTTTTAAACTATTCATTCATTTCTTAGTAGAGATTACTTGATCATTCATTTATTGAACTCTGATGACAGCAATACAGTTACTGCTTCACATTTGGTTTGCTATGCTTGTGCTTTTCAAACTCACGATCTTCAACAGAAAAAGCCCATCTTTGAGATGAGAGCCCATTTTATGAGACTTGCTGCAGGGAGTGGTGTCATAGTCCTCCCTCCTCTCTTTTGTGCAGAGTTGTTGTTGCTCATCACCAAGAGGTAGACAGACCAGTTCTGCTAGTTAAAGTTCTGTGCATTAACTCACAAGGCACTAATGCTGCCCAGTACTCATTCATTGCTAAAATCTGGTTTCCTTCTGGGCCAGTAAGAGTGTTTATGATGTTGCTAGTTCCAGATCACTCATCCTGTTGGAAATTCAACTAGCAGTAGTAGAAGATGGTATTTATCTCATCAGAAATACTGGCTATGATAGATAGGGTGCCTATTAACATTTGAGTATGGATTGCACTAACAGGCAGAGAGTAAAAGACTTGTGAAAAGTGTGGAAATCCTGCCATTTGGTATTTGTTACTTCTCTGTTCATTCTTCAGTGTCTACAGGAGTGGGGAAAACCAGAATTGTAACCTTAAAAATCAGACAAAGATAACTATAGAAGTGTGTTGTTTTTAACACTTCTTTGGCGGATAGTGGAGGTCCCTGGTCTGCCCTAGGGCTACAACCAGAGAAAAAAAAAATATGTGCTAAAGGCAATTTCACTGTGTAAAGTTAGAGGACTCCATATAAATCCTTCAGTTGAGATGTTTTAAAAGCCAGGAAATTGAAATGGTTGAAAGCCACCAACATAAATAAGAACCCAGTTCACCTTGAAGTCAAAAACATTTTAAAACAAGACAAATCAACAGTATAGAACAGATATAATGAAGTTTAAATTAGGATCACACATTCAGTTTTAATACTTTAATCTAACTTTTTGTTTATATATTATGATAGATAGCTAATAAATAACTTTAAAATACACCATTTCAATACCTAAACTATTAACACAGAATATCCAAAGCACAATCACAGTAATGGAGCAATCTTAGTGTGTGTACCCTATTATAAGCTGTATTTGGTTTGATCAGTGTTCTCCTCCCTGCACTTTTTATACATACTTTACTTGATATTACTTACATTCAATATAATAGCTGATGGATATTTATATATAATTATATATATATTTATATATGAGCTAAAAATTAATCAGAGAACAATAAAACTATCTCCTTAGGTCCACATGGCATTAGTTGGTGTAAATCTGGGGCAAACACTAGGAAAAAAAAAATGGGATGCTACCCACTTTCTATGGCATATTGCCCACATTCATTACATCATTTAGTTCTGCAGTTAACTGCAGCAGTCCTGCCTGTGGCACAACTGGGGACAACGTCATGTAGCATGTGCCCTAAGTGTTTTTCATTCATAACAACCTAACTAGAAGTTTTGGCAGCATAAAGGCAGCAAATCATAGTAACATTTCTGTAATAACCCCCATGGCTTGGGCAGGGCACACCCAAAACTCCCTCTACATCGCACAGCAGACACTCCTGGGTTAACACACTGGTGCAGTTTCCTGAGTAAGTGGTATTTGTTTGCTGAACATCTTTTAGCAGCATTTTGAAGAAGATGAGGTGGTATAGATTGGCTTTGAATTTTAAGACCTATTTTTTCCCATTTGTTTTGGTGACCTATTAGCTGAACATCACTGCTCTATAGAAATTAACATGTTTAATTCTTCCCTTATTTAAGGGTAGAGAACATGGCCATGCGACTGGAAGAAGTAAATGAGCGAGAGCACTGTATGAAGGCCTCTCTGCAGACCGTTGACATCAGGCTTGCTCAGCTGGAAGATATGATGGGGCGAATGGTGACCGCCTTAGAAAAACTGACCGGCATAGACAGAGGTGAGACGACCAAGATACGATCCAGGACCTCATCTGACTGTACTGATGCAGCCTACATTGTGAGGCAGAGTAGCTTCAATAGTCAGGAAGGAAATACTTACAAGCTTCATGAGAGCATAGATCCCACAGGAGAGGAGTCCATGTCCCCAACATCTCCTACAATAACGCCTCGCATGCGAAGCCACTCATTCTATGCAACAAATATGAAGGACAAGTGTGGGCTGGAAAAGTTTGAAAGCATTTTTAAGGAAAGATCTCCAAGCCTGCATCGGGCTATCAGTTCCCACTCAATAGCAAAAGAAGGAAAGATTCCATTAGCCCCTGCCAGCACTTTGTCAATTGCCCCAGAGTCCAGAAGGCCTTCATCTTGTATAGACATCTACGTTTCTGCCATGGATGAGATGCATTCTGACACAGAGCCTCTCGACAGCTCCATAAATATTCTTGGTACTGGAGATGCAGCTCTGCAGGCTCACATAGCCTCTTCCATTTTAGCTAACAGTGCATACATTAGCAGTACACCTAGTGAAAAGATTTCTGGCAGGAGTCTTGATTATGAGGAAACCTCTGGAATAGAAACAAGAGCATTTTCTTCAGACTATTCACAAATCACAGATTGCCAGATCCCCTGGGATTCAGACCCTCCCTTGTATCACACTTTAGAGCGATCTAAAAGCAGTCGTTATCTTGCTACAACTCCATTTATTCTGGAGGAAACACCAATTGTGAAATCTCACAGTTTCATGTTCTCTCCATCTCGAAGCTACTTCAGCAGCCTTGGCGTCCCAGTCAAAACAGCAGAGTACACAAGTATTACAGACTGCATAGACACGAGGTGTGTAAGTGCTCCCCAAGCCATCGCAGAGAGGGCCAGTTTCCCTGGAAGTCTCGGGGGCAAAGTGGAGGACTTAGGATGCTGCCACCCAGAGAGAGAAGCTGAGCTAAGCCACCCAAGCTCTGATCATGAGGATATTGAGGCCAAAGACAAGAAGGGTATCCCCTTATCTCCTCAAGATGGCAATGCTACAAGAACTCTGGCCAACAGCATCCCACTTCCAAAAATAGAACGGGCCAACAGCTACTCTGCAGAAGAGTCCAAAACATTGTATGCACAGCACACGCGGAAGAGCTACTCTATCAGTGACAAACTTGACAGACAGCGAAATGCCACAGGCCTGCGAAACCCCTTCCAGAGGAGTAAGTCCTCGAGGCCAGAGAGCAGAGGGGACAACCTGTCCATGAGGAGACTGTCAAGAACAGAAGCCTTCCGCTGCTTTGAAAGCAAACACAGCTAGGCCTAGACAAAGCTCATCAGCAATCTAAGGGTCATCTGCTCTCCAGTCCATTTTTCTCAGCAGAATTAAAAAAAAAACCTTACATCCCCCCATGTCAACTCCAGTTGGCATTAGCCACTGGTCAAGGGAGCGCATTGTCAGTCTCAGCATCACCCACTGAGTTACTGCATCTTGACCCAGTTGACATTTGCACTTCAGGAAAAAGGGAGGGATGGAAGCTTTACAAAGACTTCAGTAAACAACAGGAATAACAAACCCCCTTTATGAAGTCACAAGAAATAAATGAGTAGGTTCAGAAATCTGCCTTTTATTAGAAGGTATCCTAAGATCTTTGATCATTATTCAAGTTTTTAGGATGCAGGAATTAACTGGCAAAAAGAGATGTACAAATTAGATGTTCTAAACTTCAATCACAACTCCTTTTTCATCTGTTTCACTGTTGTGATGACTGATGAAAAGCATTTGTTATTTCTGTAGGAACTGGCAGCAAACAAACCTAAAGTTTCCCAAATCCCTTGCATCCCACACTTGTGGAAATGAAGAAAGATGAACAAGATAACCATAACATTCACTTGTCTCTTTTTGTATCAACTTCTAGTGCCACAAAAAGTTTATATTTTCAAGAGTAGAAGGGAAATTAAATGCCTTTTGTACAGCAACTTAAATGGAGGAAGAATTTATGTTAAAATATCAGGTTATTTCCTGTATAAAACAGGCATTCTAGATTCTAGCACAGCTGAGCAAGCTCAGGATGAATGTAACTAAGCGGAATAGTATATATTTATTTTTTTACCACATTTGTCATATGTTGTCTCACTAAATCAAAGGATGTGATGGAACAGTAAGAACTGGGTGATGAGAGCAGAGCACATTCAGTAATATTGTCAGGTTCTCAGTGCTCCCTTTAATTATGTATACAAACTGGGGAGATTACTACACCAGGCTGCTACTAGGCTCTTCTTGCTGTTCCATTTGAGCATCCAATTGGTCGCATCATTCCCTCACCTAAAAATATATACCTTATTTTTTTTTCCTGTGGACATGGCTGTATTTGAACATTTCAAAGTATACAAGATTTATCAAGCAGTCTGAATCCAGATCAATACAATTAGACTGAAGTTTCTTATGGAAAAATGTTTTTGGCAGAGGACTAGAAAACACAAAAAAGGTTAAGTGAACCAAACCAAAGTGAAACTGCAGGTGTCTCTAAACATCAAAAGCCATCAGATGTGACTAGACTTCCACCGTTCAACAGAATATCACACAAAATCCATTTTAGTAAGAGAAAGTATATCTGAACAGTAGTGCAGTTCTGGGTTTTCGTTGAAGACAGCCATAACTCCACTGACCCAACCCATGTTCCAACAGTCCACAATGTCAACCAGAGTTTCAATCTTCTCATGAGAAGATACCATGGTGGTCACAGGTGGAAGGGTATGCAGAAGACAGGAAAAGTGTGGAGAAGCATAAACTGCTACTGGATCAAATTTTCGCATCCTTTATGAAGGCACAGCTTTTTATGCTTGTAAAGAGTTGAAGCTAGTGCTATAAAAATTTAAAAATCTCTACAATGACCAACATTTGTGTAAAACCAGCTCCTTTTTGTTATTAAAAATGAACACATGTAAGTGAGTTACATACTTCCCATTATTTAAATGGGAATTATCTTCCAAATCTTTAAGGCAGCTTTGAAAATGCAGGCTGATGTTTTCTCACTGGGCTCTCACCCTGGGAGACTCTGAGCACTGTATGAGAGCTAAGTCTGAAAGGCAGCAAATCCAGACACAAAAATAATCATCAGCCTCGGGAAAGAGGCAAAGAAGGTGAAAACATTTAGGTACCAAGTCACTATGTTGGAAAGTTCAGGAAAAAGAAATGCAGCTTGGGGACTTTAAGCACAATGTGTTTCACACTTCCTGCACCAACGTGTTCCTTGCTTTCTTCTGTTTGATCAGGCTTTCAATCAGCTAAACTTCAACATGACACCGTGTTTATGCAATTGCCTTGCAGTCCATGTGCAATGTTACGGTCACATGGCAACACCGAGAAAGGTCAGAAACCTTTCTGTGCATTATGAAGCATGCTTGTGACAGGCTGATTGTTGAACAATAGCAAAATGCCCAGGGGCAAAGGAACTTGTGTTTAACAATCTGCTTCAAATGTGCCAACTTTGATAAGCAGCCTTTTCCTAAGGCTTCTCCAAATCTATCTATCCTTGGTGAGTAGAGGGGGATATTCTCACTTTGTTTTCTTTGTTACTTTTACGAATGTCTGCTAAAACTGTTCATGGACTCTTCCACTTTCACCGTGTAACTGGCCTACTCTAGAGGAACTTCAGATTCGTTAGAAATTCCTTAACAGCGCTTAGTGAATTAGTTCAAGGCATAGGGCTCTCCTCTGGGGTAGATTTCATTGCTTAGTTTGTCAGGGTAAAGGAATTTGCCAAACCCAGAAGCTGTATAAATGTTTAGGATACAGCACTTTATTGATCTGGAACATTCCAGGTAAAACGAAACAGGACACTTTATTTACCTCTTAAAATTTGCCATTATCTATAAAACGTAAAATCAGATGTTAAAAGTGTGATTGCAAGATGTCAGAACACTACTTTTCCTGAATGCTTCCCATTTATTCTACAATGTGGTGTCTATAGAATATATTATGATGGATGTTAGATTATTTTATCCTCACCTGTTTTTACACATTGCATCAAACTGCTTCTTTTTGAATTTGATGGTGAAACATAAATTTCTTGAAATGGGATCAGATTTCCCACTCCCGATATTAATATGACCATTTAGTGAGAGTACAAGTCTTATCATCCATCATCATGTAGCTATAGCATGTGCCATATGACATATTCTGTATCAAAGAATAGCTTATGAAATAGATATATATACACACATATATACATATCTCCCATATATAAACCAGTATAGTTGTGACATGTGGTAATATTAGTGAACGTTACAGGACAGTTTTAATATCACATTATAAGGTCTTGTTTGTAAATCTGTAACATTCAATAAAATAGCACATGTTGCATCAAGCATTAAGTTCCACTATCCAATTATTAGCTTACATATGGAATATGCATTGCTGGTCACAGTGTGTAAGTTTGGTATATTTCACACATTTCTTTGTATAGCTCCACTTAAATGTCTGTATGAGCTGATGTATAAACCTCTAATGAGCCACTGTGGGCTGTGACAGGTGAGTTGTAATTGTGTGAAAGACGAACTGGCATGTTATGCAAAAGATTATAAGATAAATGAACTTTAATAATATTTTGAAACTCAACTGAACTTAGCTGTTTGTTTACATATGCTGGCCAACTGAGGAAGCGGTGTACAGTATTTTATAAATATTTTCCTAGAGTAATCCATTCTGTTGTTTCCAGTTTAAGTGATTCTGTTCTACAGTTGGGGTATACACTTGTCCTAGGTATTGGATTATAGCACATTATCCTTTCACAATAACAGTGTGATATGACTGAAGTAGTTTCTCTTCCTTACAGTCCAGTCTTTTTTTGTGTCAATGAAAATGCATGCATTGTTCCATGAGTTTATTTGGACTGCTATGAGACTTAACATTTTGCTATTGCCTGCCTGTAAAGATGAATCCAGTTAGGAATGAATTCAAGCTTTTGGATGTTTACATTATTTCCATTATGTTTGATCTTTAGCAAAGTAAGTGATTTTTTATAATTTTTAAATGACAATTGTATTTTATGAGATTGAAATATCAACGCAAAATGCGAACCTACAGCAGTGCTCAGACATTTGGCTCTCTCTTTTTTTGGAAGAGATAAGGTGCTACATTATTGTTCTTAGCACAAGTGCCAGTTAACAAATGGCAGTGAGGGGATAATTTGAAAATATAACAAAAAACCAAAACATCCATTCATCCACATAAGGAAATCCCTCTGGGTTCCAGATATAGATTGCTCTTTTTTTTCATTTTCCATTTTTAGATTTTTTGGTAAAAAAAAAATAAATTACTTGTACCTTTTGTGGAATGGATAGCCTTTTGTCAGGGGATAAATATCTTAGTTAGGTATATTTTTTGTATGAGAAGAATGATTTGTTTCTTAGAAACTGTCAGCTCATGGAAAATGCAACTACACAAAAAACTGCTCAAAAAAAGCGCTGGTAGCAGCACACAGCCTTAGTCCAATGACTGCAGTCGAAGCAAATGAGAATCTGTCCTGAGAGCAGAAGTTACCAAATGTATTAGCTTAGAGTGAGCCAATGAAACAAAATTCTCTGTAAACTCATGGTGCAAATTCTCAAAACAAGCGTAAATGTCTTGTTATGTTGCTCAGGTTATACACTTAAGAGGATCTGATAATCACCACAAGGGAAAGTGTGAGCTGGTCATTCCTGGATTGCCCTAGGAATACTTAAGTAGTTGCAATGTCTCTCCCCTGCTTAAAAATTATAGTATATTTGCATTTTTGCACAAATATGCACAATTGTTTCAACAAAGGCCACATTTTCAGTTCTGTTAGAAGATAGCAGGTATAGATCACCTTCTTCATAAGAAATGGGAAAGCATCCTAGCATGAATTTTCCCTCAGCCACCTCACACAACAACACAATCCAAATTGGGCAGAAGCAAATCATTGGGGGTGTCTGCTTACCAAATGAAACCGTTCATTCCTCTAGATGGTATTCACTGGCCTTGCAACACACTGGCATAAAAGCAGTAGGGCTGAATGTGGAGGAACTGAGTTTCTGCAGCTCAGTGAGAGTTATTCTGCTTTATAGCCATTCACAGGTTGAACACTACAGGTCACACATGCTTCTCTGAGATTGACTATGATTATGGTCTTACTGATGCTGGTGCAGATCTGCAGAAAATCCACTGATTTCAATGGAGCACTCTGACTTTTGTCAGAGGATGGATTTACTCTGCATTTCTAACTATATTACTTTGAGTCATGGCACAGATTATCCTAAATCATCATGAAGTGGGAAGTCTAATGACTGAGCCATTGAGCCAGACTGGTTGTGAAACAGTCTCTGACCTTTTAATTTTTGCTGTGTGCTTTCGGATCTCTCGTAGAGCCACACAGTACTTATTTCAAAATGCTAGTAGGAAAAAAAAATATGTGTGATTATGAAATTGCTGCTGTTTCTGCTGCAGGGAAGTGATAACTCTTGTTTATTTTAGTATTTGGTAGAGAGGGGAAAGGGACAGAAGTGGGAATGGGCTGTGAAATACTATTTTATGCCTACACAAGACTAAATTGTATTAAAGTTATATCCTTCTTCCACCACTGCAGTTGTTGTACATGAGGAGAGTCTATATGCTGCTACTGCTGTCTGGAACAGTATTTGCAATACACTATACTAATAGCTATTTAATCGTTTATTATTTGGGCTATCATTTGTAACTGTATAACAATCATTTATAAAGGGAGAAAAATTATTAAAATGTCATTTTAAAAAAATTCCTACTAATATGAGGCTTTTCAAGTATGATTTGTCTAAATGTATATCACTAGGGAAAACAGTCCTTTCCAAAGGTCTACTGGATTCACAATGCACTTTTAGACTGTGTTTAGATATGTAATAAGAAGCAAAAGTTGGCAATTATTACAGTAGAACTTTCTGAAATTTCTGTAACAATTGTTTTGCAATAAAAAAGAGGTGTAGTTCAAAACATCTGTTCTTGCTGGAGCATTTATTTATGGTCATTTGCTTTCAAAGCAATAAAACAACGATGAAATGGCTGCATTTTGCCAAGATCTCTCACTGCTCTAGTTCTAACTTTACAGCTTTAAAGGAAACCAAAGGGTTTACACCATTGTGCACAGACATTTTGAATGTTGTAAGCTATTTCCATCTCTGAGATCAGGTATCATTCAGGTGTCCCTTATTCTGGCCAGTATCAGACCCCAGTTTGAGACAAGACAGACATGCTTCTTGGCGTTTTTATTTAAAAGGAGGGAACAGGTTCTTTTATTTGTAGCTATCATTTCAGCAAGGTGGGGGAATAAATAAGCATTGGTTGCAGATCCTCTCTAAATTGCTTCCACACAGTCTGAAAAAAGCATGCTCCTTTGTATGGCAGTCTCCCCAGATGGGTGGCAATGCTGGCTCTTGTAGCTAAAGAAGGTTCAATGAAAACAAAGGACATCATTGAGTAATCCACTAGTACCTATGACTGCATCTGAACTGGTATCTCACCTTCCTCAAGAAAGAAGATATTGTCTCTCTCTTCATGCAGTTACAACCAGCTCTGATACTTCCGCACAAAAATGGTGAAAAAAAAAGGCACTGACAGAAAATAAGCTAAGGTCAGAACCTGCTGCTTCCACAAATCAGCCTCACTGAAATAATAATACCTTTTAGCTAAATGCAAAAGAAACACAGGAAACTAATATCTGATTGAATAAGAAAGATATCAGATACTCAAAACAGTTCTGCACAGATCAGTCACACTTCAGGAGAGGAATGGTTCAGAGAGGTGTTCTTTATTTCAGATTTCTGAGCAGAAAATGCTAAATTCCTTAATCAGATTTTATCTAATCCTTTCTCAGGGACTGCNNNNAAAAAAGTGTGCCAGACAGTTGTCATTATGCTTCTTTCCAGGTGACGGTGTATTTCTGGTCTCCCTTGGATTTTTCACAGCAACAAACTTCACCTAAACTCAGCCAATTAGTAAGTGCTGGAAAAAAGCAACATCACTAGTCTTGATTTTCATTCCCATGAGCTTCAATCTGGTAGCGGTCTAGTCTCTTCAATCAGTGGTCTAGTCTCTTTTAATTTCATTAACACATAATAGCAAAGAACTCCACTTAACATTTACCATGGCAGTCAACATCGATGCATTATCCGCATGACTGAATACAGCAAGAACTTACAGTTATGGCAACTCTTACTGTCTTGGCATATCAAGCTCAAATTTCACCCTGTTCATATTTCTGAAAGACAGAAAACTTATAAAACCCCAGGATTTCATTATGTTGAAATTTTCAGATAACTAATTGCAGGCATAAATATTGTATTTTTTTGATGACATTTTAGGGAGGCAATAATGACAAGCACTATCTGAGAGAAGGTTACTGCAGTGTGTTTATGCTAAGTAACAATAGTAGCCCATGAACAGCCATAGACACCCCACTGCAGATGATACAAGCTACTGATTGTTGTGAAGTATGGGTGGAAAAAGAACAGCTATGAGAAGAATTTACTTTGTTAGTCTGGATTTCAAAACAACAATTTCAACAGCCTTTCAGAAGTTTGGAGAGAGTAATATGCCCCTACGGCCTTCTAAAACTTAAATTTTGTGATACACATTTCCTCACTTAAGCATGTAGCCAAATATTAAACAGTCACATGCCTGCCTCTGATTCAGCCTGTGGAGGTAACAGAATTATCCTCATAAAATATTTCAGTGGTTTATGTTCACAGTGTGCAAGATGGGAATTTTCTTTACAAGCCTGGTAAAATAACATATCAAGGCTCTAAGGACATTATGGAAAATATTAACACATAATCTTTTTTTTTCTTTCCTTTATTTGAAAGATGACAAAAAATTCAACTACTGTTGTAGCATTTCATTATCCACTAATGAAAATCTTGAAAGTAAAATTGCATCTTTAGCAAAAAATCAATCTTCTGGAAATATCAGTAAAAAATAGTGAATCTGACTGAAGAATCACTTTCATCAAAAACTCTCTAGAAATATTAGTCACAAACCCAAATTCTAACCCACAGCTGCTGAACTACAGTAACTGCACTGTAATTCGGGAAGGAGGGGGAGCAGGCAAGGGGTGTGCAATTGAGGAATGGGGAAAGCTATTCCATAGCTCTGCAATTAATAATAGGGTTAGTTTATGATGAATGCATTTCTACCATGCTATTTTGCTAATAATGTATCATGTCCTTCAGAGAATCATAACTTAAATAACTTAAAGCAACATTGGTTAATCTGTTCTTATTATGGAATAAATAGTCCACATCTCAGTGGAGCTGTTGAATGTTTTTCTAAATGTCTAAAAGGACATTCTGTCTCTTTGCTCCAGTCTTATCTGAGGGATGGTGAATAGCTGACCTGTTCCAAGAGTGAACCAAAGATTCAGAAAATGTAGCCTGGTCCCCAGTTCCCCAGAAGATCGCTCTCTCCCTGAAACAGTTTGGCTCTCCAACCGGAGCAGATTGCCTTCACCTCCACCCCAGTTCAGCCATGTCAGAGAGGAGCAGCAGCCATGATGGTAAATACACAGCAATGCAGGGACATTCGTTTCCCTTTCCTCACTATGCAGAGGCATAGCTGGGGCCTACGTTACCACTGCAGTCATTTAAACAAGCATTTGAAACTTTTGTATACTTGTTTGGTTTCTCAGCAAGTCTAGAAAAGAAACTAAGCCTACCTTAGTCCAAACACAAACTCTTCTAAAATGTCTGGGTATTTTCAGGCAATAAAGCACTGTGGACATTTATGGGGAAACAAATTCTCCTTAACAGTAGCTGATCCTACTCACTGACCACTAATGATAAAAAAATTCAACTGTGTCCATTTTGTTTGATATGATGCAGGAAACCATGCCTTGCAGCACCTTTGCAGTTTCAGAGTGGGGCCCTAGCCCTAGGGTAAGCTCAGCTGGCCTTACACTAGCTCTGTGTAATGGATGCTTCAGTTTGCCCACACTGGCATCAGGGATGGGTGCAAGCCACCCCTTTAGGGGATAGATGGATCCACTAGGTCTATTAACTTAAGCATTCAGTTGGCAGGAGAGAATGGCACAGCCACTGGAGGGAGGAAGAGAAAGACATGGACAAGTACCACCAGTTTACTCAAGACAGGCTTGACAGCAAGGTTGGGACACAGGATTATCTCTATCCCCAATCTCTTGTGTTCATTCCCTCCTGAGATGTGGTGGAACTGGGCCAGTACGTGTGTTATAACATACAGGTCTACCCTAGATAAATCCAAACAACACACTGCAGTCCAAGATAACAGATCAAGGGTGGGATTGCAAAAGAACTTGAATGCTTTAGGCTTACAAGCTGCATAGCAAAATAATACATAAATAAACAGTACAGAAGCTTATGTACTTTAGCAGTGTACATGAGAGATTTTAGTGGTGTGTTGGAATACTTATCTCAAGTAATCACTGGAGCACAGAGCTGATCCCTGAATCTCCCCTCTGCAAGACAAGTGCATGAAGTTGCTGTCTTTAAAGCCATTTCTCCCCCTGATCTCCAAGAAAATGTACACATTCATGTCCTGCAGATAATGCAAGCAGATAGGCAGCCAATTTATGGATCCAAACAAGGCTTAATATGAGGCAGACACTAAAGACTCAGTTTTACTGAGAACTTAGTTCTGTTTGCACCAGTAAGTTAGCCATGATTTCTATAAGTTCAGAAGAAGTTGCACAAATTAATTATACATTAAAAACATATCAATCAAGAAAGGAAAACTACTAACATGAGTTGCTGTTCTGTTGAAACTTAGCACTGGAATTTCTCTTTTAAATAAGCTTTTTCCAAGTTGTGTACTACAATACAATACAAAGTTATGCACAGTATGCATTATTTTTTAAAACTGCTCTGATGATGCTTTCCTGTGTAAGAAAGGACCAAGAACTTTGTCTTGCCTCTACTAAAAGGTAGATATTTAATAACTGCTCCTTTCTGTTCTGGTGGAATTAACCCTACAATCAAAATGCTACATTTTAAGATGTTTTAATTGAAGTTATGATCTAAGATACCGTAGGAAAACCACTTGTTCTTTGCACTGGATGTTGAGATAGGTACAGAAACTAGCGACACACTTGGCCCAGGAAGGCTGGTTTTATGTGGTGCCATACATGTTCTGGTTCCCACATCTCTGTGTCTGTTGGACTTCTCTCCTTTAAAGATACATTCAGAGTCGATTACTGT
The DNA here is from genome assembly GCA_013398125.1 of Aegotheles bennettii. Lineage (NCBI taxonomy): Eukaryota > Metazoa > Chordata > Aves > Caprimulgiformes > Aegothelidae > Aegotheles > Aegotheles bennettii. The sequence goes on along the minus strand of VZRW01004217.1, from coordinate 38,754 downwards.
GCCTCAAAACGTGACATTAAGGTCAGAGCTGGCTGAGGTTAGTACAAAGCAATCAGAACCTCTCTACCATACTGAGTATGTACTAGGATATTGGTTACGCTTTCGGTACCGTGGCACATTAGGTACTACCATCTGTGAATTTAGGTAACTTCCTGATTTGAGAAGGGTGTGTTGGTTACCTCTACCTATACATAACGTTATTTCTGCTGGAAGCCAGGGCATTCACAAGCTGAAGGCATACTGAAAAAGATGCGTTCTGCATGGTAAGGAAACACAGCACTGCAAACCTCCTTCCTTTGGCACCTGTCCGCCGCCGGCAGGGCGAGGCTCGGCCCCGCAGCCGGGTGATGCTCCGGGTGCCCCTCGCCCGGCGGCTCCGCGGCAGCGCGCCCTGCGCGCATCCGACCGCCTGCTCTGCCTGGCACCGGTTCTGTGACGTGTGTCACTGCTGGCAAAGTGGCCGCTGGGTGTCACTGTTTCATCTCCAAGAGACAGCCACACAGAGACATTTAACTGGCTCTAAATAAGGGAATCCGTGAGGACAAAAAAAAGGACAGAGCTTCCCGGCCTGCCCCAGGACCGCTCTTTGAAGCATCCCTTACTTGAAAGAGCAGGTGACATAGGAGCACCAGGGGAGAAGCAGCCCCTCTCGTATGACCGAGGTGACGCTGCAACCCTAGGACTGCTGGCTGAACCACAGTGAGCTGTGGTTGAGATCACAGAATCACAGAATTCTAGGAGTTGGAAGGGACCTCGAAAGACCATCTAGTCCAACCCCCCTGCCAGAGCAGGGTCACCTAGAGTACATCACACAGGAACGCATCCAGGCAGGTTTTGAATGTCTCCAGTGAAGGAGACTCCACAACCTCTCTGGGCAGCCTGTTCCAGTGCTCTGTCACTCTCACAGTGAAAAAGTTTCTCCTTATACTAGCAGTTAAGGATTATGAACACCAGCAGGCTGGAGTGGGAAGCCCTCTAAAGTAAATTATTCTTCTCTAGATAGACTCTAGAGAATCATTCTGGAGAGAATCCAGACCCTCGGGTGGACAGACCTACCACTATGTACCTGATCTATTTGCACTACCCATGCTCATCACAATTTTTCAAACTCCAAGATGAAAAGTATTGCATAAATAGCATACCTGCTTATGTGGAAATCATTCTCTATTCCAAACTTAATTATATATGGGAATGGTAACATTATTTCTTATATAAGGAAGCATCAGATAATCTTGATCACATTTTAAATTGTTCAGAAATTTGCTAAACATTGCAGTCTTTAAGGCTGAAATATTCTACCTGGTTGGAGGTAAATGTAACCAGGGAAACAAATTAAGGTTTTGTCCATGTAAAAATAATAATAATACTCATATTTGAATTCTGCATGCATACATTAAAATCAATGAGCAGCAATGTTTTTTCTTTTATTAGCTAAAACTCACGGAGATTTAATAGAATTATAGAATATATCAATTTATAAGGGACCCATACAGATCATCAAGTCCAACTCTCTACACACAGTACACATGGAGAACTGATGAGGGTTTATTTACCCTGAAGCACTGGGATATGGTAGGTCATTTTTGGACCAGAGCTCAAAGGTAGAAACAGCAAGTTTCTCACTCTAGTCCTTTATTAAATTATCTTCCATAACAGAAATCCACGTAGCAGATACACAGGTTTCCACCTTGCTGCTGAATCTCCCTGCTAGAAGGTTGCAGTTGAGCATTCAAAGTTTGGAAGTACTGGATTAAAAGTAGGTCCTACAACCTTGATCTGTTGCTCTGTGAGCTGCAAACATTTCACACAATTGTACACCACTCAAGCCTCAAAACCTTCTCCAGCAAAGGCCTGCCCTGGCTTTAAACTGGGCCTGGGCCCAGAAAGGCTGAAAACCGCAAAGTTGTCTGCATTAAAACATTTCTTCTATCAAGGGAGTTTTGGACATCTGTTGAGACAAGGACACACAGAAAGTGTTGTGCTGACCATGCACTGGGCAACCAGCATCTGCCTTGCACTGTGGCATACCATGGCACACTGCCCTTTAATTAGACAACAACATCCTTGAAGAACAACAAGGTGATATGATAGTTGTGTCTTCTCATTTTATGAATTTTTTGGCACTTTTTTATTCTGTGCAATAGGGCTGAACACTCAGGATGGATGGAAGCAAGTGGGAGCTGCTCTCTGAGCATGTGCACTGCTGTATAACGCCTAGACTCCTGAGAAAGCAGAACCCTAATGAGGACCTAAATCTCCTAATAGAGTATTTCCCTGCTCCCATATACAAGAAGTAGGAGAAAGTGTGATTATACTATATTCACTCTTCAGGACCAAGAGTGTTTCTTTCTACAATATTCATCCAGGACATGGAAAAACAGGGTACAATCCCTCCTCTAAGTCAAATTTGTCTAAGACAAATCCCTCTCCCATCTACCCAGAGAGCACTTTTCCATTTGTGAGTATTCTTGGGCAAACGCCTCCGTCAGGAGACTGTTTGAAGCCACTCAATGAGCCAGAAGGCTCCAAAGCCCAGTGCAAAGCTAGGTTAAGACATTCCCCTGGTGCAATTTGAAGAGTCTTAGACAGAGAAGAGATTGTAAAATACGGGAAATCTTTTAAAGTTCAGAGTGCTTTTTATATCCTGTATGATAGAAGGGGACACCGATGACATAAGCAGCTGTTTCTACTGCTCAATGTTTTATTATGCACGTTCTAAGTTGCCTATTTTAAGCCTCCTGGTCGTGGAAAGCAAAAGAAAAAGGCAGAGGGGTAAAAACCTGTTTAATGATTCCTTAATGGATGTTCTACCAGCCAAGTGCCTGGCTGTTTTGGAAAATCATGCATAAAAGGTACTGGGTACGTGTACTTCAAGAGACTTCAGGAAAACACAGGCAATTACAAACTGCAAGCACCTACTGCATTAGGCAACAGCTAGGCAGATACATCAATCTAGCTTTTGTGCACAGGTATTTCAAACTGCCATGACTGTTTTGATGATCCAGTGCTAAATCACACTCTCCTTCAGTTTCATATCTGCCAACAGAAACACTGAACAGGAGAGAGGACTCAAGTTGGTGAAGGCTAGTATTAAAGATTTTAATCCTCTACTGTGGCAGCACCATGCTTTCAAACAGTTTATTAATCTGGAATCTGAGAGGGGTCTTCTGCTACCATCTTTCTATTCATATCTATTTAATGCAGTGCAAAAAATGAGGCACAGGAAAACCTGACTACTGCATTCACCCAAGAAGCTGGAGCTATCACAAGACTCCCAGGTTTGTTTCTCTGAGAGCCCTGAGAAGCATAGGACCACTTGTAATACATCTGCTTCTGCATCCAGTAAAAAAGGTGGCTATCCAGGATTGCAAAGAAATCCCTGGCTGCCAATCTATCCTTCTGAAACCTTTATAGTCAAGTCTAAGTCTAGCTCACTCCATTATATAGCAGGGGGTTGGATAACCTAAAAAATATCAGTTCCTCTGTTTCGCACTTTGAGGTTTCCTCAAACATAAATTAGTCAAAGCAGGGAACCCACTGTCAAAGCTCTTCTAGTAAATACTCTTTACACCTCATGACTTTTCCCTTCTGCAACCAAAATATATTTTAAAAAAAGAATGAAATTAACATTCAGCAACATTAAGCAAACAACACCTGTTATGCTGCTGTGAACCAGTTTGTGTACCCACTGTGGTGAATAGAACAACCATAGCTGAATGGAAATGAGAACAGAATGTGCATGTCCAGGCCAGAAGTCACTTAGCACTGTGGGTGTACAAATAAAAACCATATCTTGCTGAAAGCAGGCACCTGACAGGAACACAGAGATCAAAATCCGCATTTTACTGCCTAAATAAAACAAAACTTTCAGAAATAAACTTATCACAAATAATTGCCTTCACATAGCAAAAGAAACATCAGTGTTTGTGTTTTCTGAACAGAGTATCAAACATGCAAATAGAAGGAGAAACAGATACTTTGAAGATCAAAGTCTCACCTTGGTTAAGCCCAAACTAGTCAACTGTGTGCTTCACTGAAGCAACTAAGTTACTCAGACTGGGCACTTAAATAACCAGCCGCAAAACTCAGCACAATAAATGGAAGCAACATGCAGTGCATACTGTGATCAGTGATGTTGGCTCTCTGTTTCAAGTAAAGCAGCATCTAAACTCAGATGAGTAAAAGCTGCCTTAAATTTTTCTTAACAGGATGTATCAACCTTATTTTTCTCATGGCTTCCTGCAAAAAACTAATTTCAGCCCACTTCTTGTATATGCTGGTGGTTTATAAACCATGTGGGCTGCAATGATTCATCAGAATTTACATAGTAGCTGCATGCAAGGCTTTATCTCCTTTCAATAAGGAAGGCCAACTTAACAGCCCTGAATTGCTGTATAAAAGCTATTGTTAGAGTACCAGGGCAAAACATTCCCCCAGCTGCCAGCACTACAGTCCCAGCAATCAGAGCTGAAGGAAAAGGATTTATAATTTTCTCTTGTTCCAGTTATAGCAGCACACTGCAGGCACATATTTCTATTACTGCTATTTTTATTGATAGCCACATTTCCAAATCTAACATCAGTTTCCTAAAGCCTACCTGTGCCCACAAATGATAGTGATTCATAGCGGATGATTAGTCAGAGCTGTAATCAATGAAAAGTTAAGGGTAAAAGTCCCTTTTACTCCCCCTTTCAATCAGCATTTTCAAGCTATTTCCCCAGCCAAATCTTGGAAATAACTGGAACATTTACCTGTTGTCACCTGCCAGCCCACTGCTGCCACAATACACAGATGGTACAGTGAGCCTAACAACATCTCACGAGGCCAACACAGACATGCAGGGTGAACCCTGCCGGCCACCTGCTAACTTTTCTCCCAGCAACTTTAGGTAACACAGGAGATGGGGGGGTGCAGGATGTCTGACTAGGCAGCCTTTCGGTGAAAATGTAGCTGTAGCTAAGCACCATATACCACCACAATAATTTCAGCTCAATATAGCAATGCTTAGATACAAGAGTCATAATTATCCACTTAATACACATCCCAGCCACCCAGTGAGGAAAGGTTGGGTCATCCCAGAGTCATGGCTCACCGGCTGTGCAGGGAGCAACACATGGCACAAAGAGACACTAAGGTGCTGTAGGGTTCAAGAAGACTTTGTTATGGTAACCCGGGAGAGTTTGCCTCCCCCATCCGAGTGTGCAGAGTCCCAAGCACATCTTATCTCCTTGTTATGGTAAGCTGGGGCAGTTCGTTTACTCCTTGTCTGCACATACCCCCACGCAGGCACCAATGTGACAGCCAGCTGCACATCTCAGAATCTGGACACCTGCATTACATCAGCAAGTTCACTAAGGAGCAAAACAGGACAATGTGCATGCACATTCAGTGCAAGCTGTATTATCCACCCCTGCGGTGCTTTCCTTTGAGCTTCACACCCGAGCAGGGCTCCACTGCGTCGGGTCCCCATTCGATGAGCACCAGTGTCCTGGGACTCCCACCATGGTAACACTACGATTTCCATAAAGCCAGACCTTTCAGCTGCTGAGTGTTGTGCCTTCTCCCTGAGGGATCCACACCTGCCTTCTGCTCATAAGAGGTGTGATTAAGCAAGCTTGGGGGCTTCAGCAGGTGAGGTTCTGAGGAGTTCACAGGCCATTTGCTGTAAGCTGTATGGTCACTGCTATCATAAATGAGGGCATAACATAAACCACCAATCCCTTTCAGTGGGGAAGCACCTCCAAGAAAAAAAGAGCAGCTTTCAAACCGAAGGTCCAAAGGCAGAAATGGAGATTTGTAACCGAGGGGCTAAGCACTTGCTAAGGAGAGTGCAGCTTGTAGGTACACCCTGAGATGAGAACTTTTAGCTGCAGTTAGAGTCCCATTGCTTCAGCTACCTATCATTGGGTCACAGGCAACCTTTGCAGCTCATTTCTTACCATGCTGTTAAGATGCACTCATTTGTTCCAGAGGCACTAGCACCAACTATTATTTGTGGCCCACCACAGGGCCTCAGCAAGCAGATTGCTGATTGTCTTTCTTGGCACAGATATACTTGGATTTTGATGCACAGAAGGAGCACAGTGGTTTTGAGTATTTCACAAGCCACTAACAATGTTGTAACTGTTGTCATCTGCACTGGTATCTGGTATGGGTATGGTCACGTGCATTTTTTGAGCTTTATACCTTTTTCTGTACAGATAGTGGATTACGAACATGAGCTGAAATGGTCATACCACTCTCAGATCTTGCCATTCTTCCCTGCAACTTTCCATTTTCATGTCATAAAAACATTCTGCAGTGCACTCAACCCAGACCTTCTCCCTCTCCCATTAAAAGCATTGACATGTTCATGCGTGAGCTTCTTACCTGCACTTGTACACCCCTCCCCCTCACAAAAAGACACAAAAGTTAAATAGCATGATAAAGTTGATTCTACAGCTTGAAAACTTTAATTTCATTTTTCTAAAAAAGGACAGGAAGATCAATGTTCTAAAACTCAATAAAAAAATCTCAAGTAAGCTTTGTATTATTATAACTTTTGAGGTAATTTTTGGCCAATATTTTTTATTAATACAGTAATTCATTTTTATTAAGTCCACCTCTGTTAGCAGACAGTACACGGACTAGTATAAGTCTTTTCAGAATCACTCTCTGCTTGAATGATCCATCAAATATCTGTGAAATGTCACCTTAGCTTTTGACTATTTGCACGCAGCTCATTCTCTCTGACCAGATAATAAAAGAACAGGACATTTTACATTCTCTGACAAACTGGAAAATATCCAAATCCTTTTCTGGGAAACTAATTCTTGCTTGTATGAATTTGAAGCATGTCTTGTAGAAGAGTCTGCAACTACCACTTGCAAATGCTGCTTCAATTAAAGCTTCAGGGAAAATCAACTTCATACAAAACACACAGGCTTTTAGGTAGCAGGAAAAAGCCAATGTTCTCCTCACTCAGGTCTAGGAAATCTGAAGTTAATATTTCTACTTCTATTTAATTAGACTGTGACTCAGGGTCAGATATTCGAAGGTGTTGAGCACCTAATTCTTCACGGGTTGTTCAATATGAAAATACTCAAAGAGCTGATCTTTTCTCCTTCAGCTGAATACTCTTTCTGTAATTGAATTATCAAGGTTATGTAAAAGGGTCACGAACACAGACACAGTAAGTTACTTAAACTGTAAATAGATATTTATTGACATTCTTCAGCTATCCGTCTAGCTCACTATGGGATCAGCACAATAAATCTGTTTTAATACAAGCAGTTCAACAGTTCCTACATGGCTTTCAGGTCTTTCAAAACTGTAAGCAGTAAAATGAACACTGGACTTTTCTTTCATTGTATTTTGAAGGTGCAGGGAACTCTAGTTACAACCTTTAGTGTCTTTGTATCCTACATCAAAAGTCATTATTAAAATTGCAAAGTCCTAAAAAGATAACTATCAAAAGGTCATCTATGCATTCCCTTTCTGCACAAAATGATAGATTTATTTATATGTTCAAATACTATTCCCTCCCCCCCCTCCCCCCCCAATAGGATTGGTTTAAATTAATGGGCTGCTGTGATGTTTTCTCAGCATTCCCTGCACATCTTAGCCTCCTCTGGAAGATCAACTTGTAATTCCATTATTACTTTTTCTGTGATGGTCATTGTTAAATTATCAAGTGTTTTTGCATATTTACGAATTTATTTCTGTAACAACTTTGACATGACAAAGTGCTGATAATCTCAGTTTACAAAAGGATCTGTAATTGTGGAAACCCAGTTTGATAAACTTGTTGTCCAAACCTCTAGCAAATAGGTTTGTGTCAAGTACCTGGAAAAGGAGGAAGATCTGCTGACTGTGAAAAGCTTAATTGAAACAACCAAAACCATCAGAGCTTTGTGGCAGAAACAGGGACAGACCCCAGTTCTTCGTTCATTCAGATTTTCTTTCCTTTTCCTAGTATTACCTGTCTTGTTCATGACCACTGACTGGAAGCTTTCCACAGCAAAGCATTTTGTGACAGAGTATGTCCCTTTGGAAAAATCAAATATTTTTCAGGACACAGAAAAACTACAGAAGCAAAAACAGGCCATCTTCAACAGCCCACCCAAAACCACACAATTTTCCCTTCTGTCTGAGCACACTGATGTCTGTCTGCTCAGCTGCCACAGCTGAGCTCCCCCAAAGCCTCCTCCATCTCCTCCTGAGCCAGGCAGGGGAAGGGAGTCTTCACAGTCCTTCACCTAATGGCACCATGGCTGGAAGGGCCTTCTCATCACAAGTTTGTGCCTGCGGGAAAAGTGTCAAAATTAAACTCAGTCACACAGGAAGCCAAAATTATATTTCTGTTCCCTGATAACTAAATTATTCTAAAAAATAATTATAAAAAAAACTTAAAAAAATAAAAAATAAGTACCCACTCGAGAAGAACATTTTCTAAAAAAAGCACACTGAAATCCAAATGCATTTTTCCCCACAAGAGGGGCTGTTAGATACTAATCAACTTTATTCAGACTTTAGAAAAAAACGAAATCTGACTCCTGCACACAAAAGCCTTTGCTGCACACACCTCTTTTTCCATCCTGTGCATAGACTGAGGCAAAATCCTGTGGATAAGATGGTATGTAATTAAAGACTGCTGAGCACACAAACCTCAGGGGTCTAAACGAGGCTATCTGGGCACCACCAAGTGTAGCCTTTCTCAACCTGTGAATATGCAACTTCGAAAGATTAATATTAGTAGTTTGAGACATCTATATTATTTGCATTTTTTAAAAGGAAGAAAAAAACCCACCCACTCAGATATTCCTCACGTATATATATATTGGAACATAGAGATGGAGCTTGCAACATTGCAGCTTTGTGCTTGAATTAATGGAGTGACTGGCAGCAACTGCTGCCACCTCTGGGGTCAGCAGTGGGAAGAGGATGCCAAGCCTTCTCCTTTCACACCCAGCCACGGACAGGCTACCAGCTCCTAGTTGCTTCACAGCTGCCCCTTCCCAGTTCCCAGCCACACCTCTCTCCTCCATTGCACAGCGTTCATCCTTGACCCTAAGCCTGCCTCCCAGACATCAGAAAAGGCCAGCCAGCTGAAAGATGGTTCTCTGAGCAATAGTTATGTTTCCAAGTCTCAAGCAGTTCACTTCAATTGCTAGAAACTGAAGGCTCTCCATGTTGCCAAAAGTATGAAAGGAAATATGTCTAAAAGGTCTCTTTCTTACTTTTCACTTAACATCAGTTATATTTCATTTCTTTTCAGCAGTACAAACCCTGTCTTACCCTCAGGTACAAAGAGACCAGAATTAGGCCAGTGTTTCAATTTGCATGACACACAGACTCTAAATGGAGATCAGCAACTCAAAGTCTAGTTTTCAAACAACTGAAATTAATTTTAAAGACTTTCAGTAGCTCCTGAGCACCCCTCACTCCGGCACTGCTGTGAAAGGCCCACATAAAAGCCAACATACTACCCTGAGGAAAAAGCCAAAAGGAAAATTAATCTAGATGCTACACCTAACACAGAAATGTTAATGAAGCAGTGCAGCTACTGCTGCAACTGAAATAATCTTGTCTTTTATCTGCAGCAATATGGAAAATATGTCAGAAAAAAATCTGACTTTTAAGTTGATTGTGACCTCTTTAATTTATGACCTTGTTTTAAAATTATAGCCTGTACTGAAGCGACTGATCTTTATCCCTCAGCAGAACTGGGGCTGCATTCTACTCTGGTTACTGCTGTACAAAACTATAAACTTCAGTAGGAACCGCCAGGGTGTACAGGGAGAGAGTCTAACTCCAAAGCTAACCAAGCCACAACCTATGAAACTCCAAAATCCAAACAGCCACAATGGACAACAACCTGTTGGACTGAGCCACCTTTACCTCATTGCCAATGCAGACTCTCAGCAGCGACCAATGATCAGAGGAGAACACACGTTGTGGATGACTGCCGAGATATAAGGGTCATCCTCTCCTCTAGATGGAGAGGATTTGTTTTCAGTTTCATGTCCCTGCCTATTCTCTATTTCTCCAGTCAGCCATGATGCCAGCCTTCCTCATACGCTGCTTTTCATGCCTGGGAAGAACTCCCAGGAGTTCTCATTACCGTACCAGAAGTCCTTTAAAGTCCTATGCAAGGCTCAATGCCTATAAAAAACTCATCTGTTCAGGTTGCTGATGGGCAGGTATTGTGCTGTCAAGTTGCTTCTTTCTACTTGTCTCTCTGTTTCTTACGCTCCCTTATAATATAGGCTTGTAAATTCCATGTCTGGTTTTTTTTAGGTGGTACCTGCAGAGCAGCTGGTACAGCAAGGTCCTCCTCCCTACTTTGGGCTCCTCACTTCTGTGCTAATACAAGCACAGAGTAACCACAGCAGCACTGTTTCACCCAGCGAGGTGTCTGTGAACAGTAGTAACAGCCTGGGACATGGCTGAATCTCTCTGAGAGGACTGCAAGAAATGCAAGCCCATGCAGTGTTTATTATCCATAGTTGGGGTGAATGTCCTGGTGTCTTGTTTTTATCTTCACGTGGTATTCCAAATAGACAGGGATTTCTGTTCTCCGTTTGTCAGCTCTCAGTGGAGTTCAGTACAAACTGTCCGGTTCAAGTGGTACTGCAGAAACTTGGGAGTTTAAAAAAGCAGCTTTGGCAGCAACACGAAAAAGAATACCCAAATGCATCAAAGTTAGGCATAAATCCATTAAGCATCCTGTTCTTCTTCAAGTATACTTTGTCACTTGCCCTGTTCACTGAGTATATCTGGTGCATAAAAGAGCTTTCTCTATTACAGGGCATAACTATTACAGAGGTCTTAATGACTCTTCTTGGTTCTTAAAAAAAAATAATTACAAAATTAGTTTCATTGTCAGGGACAATTATCCTTTTATCTGCAACTGCAAATGATTATAAAGTTATTGGACTGCACTACATAGCAAGAGAAAAAAGCAGAATGGCCAGAGTTAGTCTTCTGCCTTCTATTCACAACTTATGTGAGGCTGCCATAAAAATCTCCTGGAAAAATGCCACCTTCCACCACGTGAAAGGTCACCACCTTGTGTCACTGTGAAGGCATAATACAAATCTAGTAGTCAGTCTTGTAAACTATTACTACTTTAGCATCTGGTTTGGCCAAACTAATTCTAAAAAATATTAAAACTTCTCCTTTGTGATCTATAGCCAAAAAGAGATTTTGTCAAAAAAACACCAACAGTTCCAGGTGATTGGAACACATTTTTTTAACATATATGGCTTTGCTAACCAAGTCAAAGATTATAATCACCCATAGTCAAACATCCTTATTTCAAAGTTCACACAATACTACAGATACACAGCAGTGCTTGTAAAAATTCATAAGCTGACTAACTCATGGCCAGGAATTTCAAAACTAGGAGTCAAAATTCACATTCAGACATTTTAGTGAGTTCCCTGATTTCCAACACCTGCCACACCACCAACACTAGCAGTTCCTACCAGTTCTTTTGCAGCCTCTTCTAGGGATGAAGAACTTGTCACAAGAAAATTCTGCCTTGCCAGACTTGTTAAGTCTGGTTTCACATACATTTCACAGAATATACGTTACATATTCAACAAATCTGGCAGAGCTGAAAAGTGTCCCTATACTCATATCCAGGAGTTTATATATCAGAAAATCTGCCAATAAAATGTTATTTAATAGGGTCTTTTAGAGTACAGTTTGAGCTTTCAGGCCATTGGTGACAGCAAGAGAAGCCTATTTAGATGTTTCATAAAAAAACTCTATGCTCATTTAATTTTTAAATATAAATACAACCATTTTAAAATAGGGTTACAAGCTCTGATGCTTTAGTAGTACCAATCTGTCATTGTAAATATACATACCAGCCTGAAAATCAATAAATGTATGAGTCAAGAAATGCAACACAAAAGTTCAGAAAAACAGCCTTTGCTCTGATACATACTCTGCTGCCTTCATCACTGAGTACACATGTATTCCTAAAATACTCATATATTCTCAAATCTCAGATTACATTTCCAACATGAGTCATATCTTCTGTATATGAAAAAGCTACTCAAAAGTAGGCCCACCTCCAGCTCGACTCTTTTTAAACAAGCAAAAATCAAAGTTTTCTTTCTTGGCACCCAGATCTGTTGGGGGTTGAATGTCCTCGGCATCTAGTGACTTCCCCATCCTACCAGAAGGCTTCCACAGCCATTCCCACATATAGCCATGGGTCTACAAAACCACTCCACAACACACCATTGAAATACATCCTGTGATGGCAATGGCATCTGTTTGTCTTCCCACTCCAGACTAGAAAGATGCGTTGTTTAATTTATTTACCCTTTCCAATGAGCCCTTTCATTCAACTAAACGAAAGCTGTTCAATTGGAGGAAGGGAGAAATCAAATTTCACCAAACTGCCAAACCCAAAGCCAGCCTTGCAGATTTCTGAACTCTATCCCTACCCAGACATGCATTTTAGCCACATCCCACAAAAGTAAGCATTCTTACAGCATTTTGAGCTTAAAATGTTCCAATAACACAAGTACAACCTTTGATCTCAAACCTCACAAAACCAATCCACAAGCTTGGAGTGTGATAGAATCCAGGTTTCCTTTGGATGGTCTAAACTTCAGCTTCTAACACAGGCACTAAACCCAGGTCCAACTGTATTTTGGGATCAGAACTTGAACCCTACATTTTTTTATGTTCTTCTTCAACTGTAACTTGGTCATGAGTACATTAATGCATCGTGATTCCTCATAGTGAAGTGCTGTAATGCTGCTCAGCTTCCTGATGCCAGTTTGCTACTTATTTATATTACAGATCACAAAAGAAGTTTGTCCATCTTCTGGGAAAAAAGAAGACGACTTCAGCCAGACCTATACAATGTCATTAAGACTAAAGATCTTAACGCTAAACCCAAGGCCCAAGGATGACTGTAGGGAATGGATGCAAGGGCTGGGACTGTTCTGAATAAGCAACAGTAATGAGAATTAGTGAGCCATTCAGACAGGCTAATTACATCAGAAGCTTTCGAGTCAATAACTGTAGTCTGTCAAAACCCACATATATAGGAAGAGATATGCAGCTCTTTTATACCTATATGTAAAATATGTGTGTGCACACATATATTGCATATATATATATATGCATATATATTTAACATCTTAATACACTTTCTGTGGTTCCAATGCATACATTCCCTATTACAGAAATGAAATTTCTTGCTGTCAGGTCTTGATGGAACTTGTTTCTTTGGTTCTTCTAAAAAAACCTCAAGATAGAGGAGGGAGAGCTGTAGATAGCTATCAGTGCCTCACTTGCCCCTGCAGCAGACAAGGTTTCAAAGGAGGGAAAAGCTAGGAAAATGGGTGGAGAACACTATTATTGATGGAAGTGCTGGACCCCCACCAAGAGGGAGGCAGGACATGACAGAGCAAAGCTATGTTGGGGGAGGAAGGACGCAGTGCTCTCATCTTCAAGTGGCATCAAAGGAGACCGCTCTGTGCACTCCCGCAGAATTCCGAGCATTTGAGTTCACCCTGACCACAATGCCTCTGTCTGGGGACTGCTGACAACATACAGCTGCTTCCTCCCCAGACACAGATGAAAGCCTCACTTCTGAAAAAGAAAGAATTACGACCTTTTCATTATTTTACATCTGTGGACCTGCAGAAAGAAACAGGAGGCAAGAGCAGGCATTGATCATCTACCCTTTTCTGCAATTCTCAATGCTGTCTGTGTATTTTTTATTTATGCTGTAATACATGGAAGGCAGCATCGCCCTCTCCCTCTCTCACCAATCTGGAGAGCATCAGTTGTCATCACAATAATGATGACTAACTCCAAGTCATTGCCTACCCTGCAAACTCTACCTCCAACAGGTCAGAGAATAATGCAGTCACTGGGGAGGTGCTCAGCTGACCCAGCTGGAAGGCTTGCCATTGGAAAAAGTAACAGTTTCTTGTGAGCCATCATTATCAACCAAGATGGTAGATGGTAAATCCCTCTGCCTTGTACACCTTTTTTCATGGTGGACACTAGGGCTATTCTCTTTTTGTGCCAACTTAGTAATGCACAATCCCAAAGACAACCGAAAATGGAGAAAACAAAGTCACCTGCAACTTCCAGGTTGGAAGGGAACTTGACAAAATTACAGGAAATAGTTACAACACTTCCCGTTATTTCCTGATAGAGTAGTACTGAAAGAAAATCATTCAGAATGAGATCTTCCACACTGCTGCATACCGCAAGCCCAGAGCCACTGGAGACCTATGATCTACTCCCATGGATGCACAAAGGAAATCACAAACTGCTGGAAATTATTATTCAAAACAAATTGAAACTTCTGCTGCCCGTGCAAAAGAATTCACTTAGAGAAGGCATATTTTCTTTGTAAGATCCAGGTGTCACGTCACCCTAATGAATAAGGCTAAGTCCTCTGAATTTGCACAGCTATTAAATGGAGTAATTAGGGATTAAATTAGCTCGTGGTGTAGCCAGTGATCAGGTCAAGGAAAAATTATTGTGACAAAAGGCCTTGGCTCTCTAAGAATCTAAGAATATTAGATCTTTGCAGGGTTTGTGGACATTGAGATTGTAAGGGGAGAGCATTAGTAAGTGTTGGAAAAATTGAGCCTGCAGAGTTACATGTGCACAGAAGGACACACAGGCAGAGCAGAGGGGTAAAGAAATGTGCCATTTCCTGGCACAGATGTGAAAGCAATCTCTTTGATGCAAAAACAAAAAAGCTCATTGTACATGGCAAGAATACCATGAACGTAATAAAATTGTTTTGCAAGGGAATAACCTCTTTTTGAAAACTACGAAGAAGCACACAAAATAAATAAACACATAAATAAATCTTAAAATACAGTTACATATACGTAACTAGTGGGCAAGTCATAAAGTAAAAAAAAGTCATTCCTAATGATACAAAAAGAGAATTCTGTGTCAGAGTGAAAGCTGAACTTCCTGGAGAGCACTGGCTCAAAATGTAATGTTACCACAGTCACGATCTAGAGGGACACACATCACATAATTTTAGAACAGAAATCTCAGCTTGTTTCACAAAGTAGCATAAAAAGCTGCAAAAAAACCCCCCTAAACTCTTAGTCTTCATGCCAAGTCTGCACTGCCCTGCTCTACAACGCATGGAAAACCAGGAAGCTTTCATAAAAGCCAGGAAGCTGTGTTAGGAGCCAGGCAAGTAAGATTAACTAGAGAACACTGAAAAGACAAGTGTGTCTTAAACCCTGTCTTTTTGTCCAGGTTTTAGATTCAATGCTGCCTAGTACTGGAAACCCAAATTTATGGCCTGGAGGCCAATGTGTCTCATCAAAGAGCCTCTCTCCCCCACACCCTACAGTCTATGGGCTCAGATCACTGACCCAATCCAATAGAATAACAACTCAGAGAAGACCATTTTTCAGACAGATCAACTCCCTGATCCAAATAAGCAGCACAGATGTGAGAGCAGGAGTTGATGCACCTTCAAAGGTGGGAGCACAAGAT
>VZRW01004217.1:7407-20256 GCA_013398125.1 Aegotheles bennettii | reverse complement strand
CGGCCCCGCGGAGCCTGCGCGGGCGATGCCGCCCGCCCCGCCGAGACTCCCCTTTTCCTACCCACGGCGTGAACACTGAGATTTTTTTTCCCCTTCACTGTAAAGTGGGTGGGGAAGGTCCTTTCCTTCTCCACCCCACCACCTGACGAGTTTGATTATAGCAAAAGCATTTCTAGGGAAGCGATCCTGCCCTTCCCGCTTCCCCGCTCCTTCAAACGCAGCTCGGACAGGGACTCGGAAAGTGTTTTTGCGTGTCACCAGCACCTGAACCCCGGAACTGCAGCCTGGATCCACCACTGACGTCATCTGACTGGCCTCAGAGGGACCTCACGGAACAAGCGGGGAACACCTCCTCCCCGCGCAGAGCTGCGGACATCCCTGGAGCCAGCCGAGCCCTGCAGCATCTTTCACGGCGGGAGGGTCCCCCTGTGTTGTTAGGCCTCCTCCCAGTGATGGAAAATGTGACCTCCTCATCTCGCAGCCTGTTGGCTGTTTAAAAGGATCAGTAATAGGAACGTGTACACATCGGGCTGGATATGCCAAGAGGGAGCTGAAATGGCAGTAGTAAAGGAGGGTGTTGATTGAAGGAATATTTTCAGCTGTGTGTGGATGTCCTCCACTGACCTGTATATGTAAATTACAGTGATTCATTACTTAAGCAGTCACTGGGTCTTGTTATGCTTTAAATAAAGAAAAGTGAGACTTGTCCTATACTGTCATCATCTAATTGGCTTTTTTTGCCTGCATCTGAAGAAATGCAGAGAACTGCAAAAGCCACAAGCATTCCACATGTGTAAGAGCACAGACACTTATTCTTGCATAATAAGCTGTAATGAAACCTGGGTATGAAAAAGGTGTGAATTCTTACAATTTAAAAAAACCCAACATAAACAAACCCAACTAAATCTTCTAACAGTCGGTTCCTAGTGCGAGGGAATGTCAACGAAAGGAAACCAAAGGTCACCAGAGTGAAGGCTAAGAGGGAGGAAAGGCCATGAAGAAGGAATGCTGGCTTGTCTTTAATGATGGAGATAATAACTGGAGGCTAAAGGTACCTGATGGGGAAGGCAGGCAGGAGCTGTAATTCTGCAGAAGAGACACAGCCCAGGCCACTGTGCCATGGGGGTGCCTGTACCAAAGCAGACTCAGACAGTGGGGCCATGCTGCAGGCTGACAGCTCCAAGGTAAAGGGACACTTTCCCAGGTGTGTGTTGAAAGGTCTGTGGTACTTACTGCCTTTTCAATCTTACAGTGCCTTCATGTAACCAGCTTCCTTGTTGGTTACTAAATGGAGCCTGCTGACAGGCAAAGTTATCCCCAGCTTTACCTTAGACTTACCAGAGTCGTTGGCAGGTTAGAAAGAAGCAAACATTACTCATTCCTAGTATTTCCTTCTCTAACAAAAATGTCTGGCCCAAACCCATTATTTCTTCATTCCACTTCATCAGGACTGAACTTCTGGCTCATTGGTGCATGAGCTTCAGAAAGGGTGGAGAGAAACTTTGAAATGAATCATGACATTTACAGCCAAAAGAAAATATGCGAAGTCCAAATGCATAGCTCAAGCATTGGCTTTCTCATTGCATGAACAGGCAGGCCTTGGCCATTGTTACCATCTTATTGTACATGTATTATTTTTACACTGTGCTATTTTTGTAACTGCAGTGCTGGAAGCTGAAAACAACTGGATTCCCACAGAATCAGATAGGAGTTTATAGGAAAACTGAGAGTTTACTATTTTCTACAAAACTGTGCAGAATTTTTGCATAACCCCCAGTACAAGTTCCTTCTATTTTTTGTGTGTTTGTTTCATGTTTCATCTGATATCATTATTTATTTTAAACTGTCACCCTTTTTCCCTCTCACTGACTGTCATCTGTCTCCATCAATTTCTGCAAATGTACAAAAAGACTTTGATCATTTTAAGATGGAAAAATATTCCTCCTCAACCCATCTGTGCTTCTCTCCTTAACTGAATGGATTAAAACCCCTATGCATATTGCCAATGCATTAGTATCCAATTATTCATAATTAATCTCTGGGTGTGACTATGTTTTTCTTTCAGCTTCAAAGAAATTATTTCACAAGGCTTTCCCTGTATCTTTTATTTTTCATAGTTAATAGCTGCCCTAATTCTACAGATGGTGGTGAAATACAAGGAGGGTTTTCTTAAACATTTATGTATTGGCAAAAAAAGAGCAGTGAACATGAAAGACAAGCACCTGCTCTTAAAATGCTTTGAATTGTCACCTTCATGTAAGATAAATTTAGGTATCAATACTTATTATACTATAGCAAGCATTCGATACCATATATGTGTCTGTACACACGACACACATGTATTTTCCATGAACTTGCACAGTGGCTAGAATAATTTTTGCAGTGCTGCAGACAGAAAAGAAATTCATGGCCTACAGAAGCTGAAATGCAGCTAAAACTTTGCCAGCCTAGAAGGTGCTAATACATGTATGTAGCTAAACAATGCTATTACAAAGGGTGGAAGCAATGATGGCACAGCAGAGTAAATAAAAGGGAGTGTAAGAGGCTGAATCACAGAGAATGCTGAAAGTGAGCAACCGTGTTTGAACTTGTTGGGCCTTGAAGCAGTGAATTGGTGGAGAAACTCAAGAATTAACTGAATTGTTGAGAGTTATGCTTGCACTGTCATGTGTTGAATGGTCTGGGGCTGGAGATAAAGGGGGAGGAAAGGAAAAAGATGTCGTGATTGCCCACAAAGCAACATTAGGACTTGTGTCAGAGCATTAGCAATAAAAGCAAATGTTGAGATTGGAGAGTCCCCATTTCTCTCCTCTAAGAGGTGAGGCCAAAATTTTCAACTTGCCTTTTATCCAGCAGAACAGAATAGGGAGAATATCTTCTTCTCAGTCATCTTAACTTACATGTATCATTTCCAGTCTTCCATCCGTAATACTTTGTTTAAACAATTTATTCTTAAAGAGTTTCCCTTCTTGGTGGTGGGGTATAGTCCTCCATTTTCCCTGTGTTTATAGCTGAGCTCTCAGGCACAAAACCTCTTCTTTTGGCAGTCTGTTACTATAGAGACAAAGTAAAAGAAGTATATACATCTATCATGTCACTGTGCTAGAGAAACACTCCCTGGTGCCACCAGCATAGCAAAGAAAAGACAGAGCTGCTGTTCTCCACAGCATAGAGATATGTGGTTAGAGCAGGTACTCCCAAACAAGAACAACTTCTATCGATCTGCATTTTCCAACGGGACTAGGTGCAGCTGCAGTGGTGAAGGGGGAGGCCATGCAAAGATGCAGCATTTAAAGATGGAAGTAAGTCACAGTTTAATGGTGGGGAGGACTGTAGAGATTCACAGGTACAATCCGGTAGCACAAGAACATGTACTGTACTGTTCAGTGCTGATAAGGGTCTCAAGTTATGTTTAAAGTCCCCTTAAAATCAAGGCTTCGCATATTCTTTCTCTCATTACATCTGTGCTGAAATATAAGGTGTTAATAAGCAGTTTGCTGAGATCCTTTAGCCCTCTCCATCAGTAAATCTGCTCTCTCACCCACTATTGAGGTTTTTTTCCCCATTATGAACTACTGCTCCCTCAGGACCACTACTTCTCCTTCTCTGGTTTTCACTCTCTAAGGACTCTTTCCTCTTGGATACAAACACTGAGGAATAAGTCTTGAAAAAATTATGGAATTTATTATGATTTATTTTTTTTTACTTTAATATTCATACTGCGGACAGGGAGCAAATACCTGACAAGCTTCCCACAGTGGGGTCACTAAGCATATCCAAACACTAATCCATTCAGATATTGTCAAGGACAATGACTTATTACAGGGGTGACGCCACTACCTCTCAGCAAACCCATGTGGCACTGAGTGGCAGAGGGAAGCTTGTCTTGATTTCTCTGTGAATGATTGAACTACCTCAACTCATCTATGTTTTTGTATTAAATCAGAACAGGAGTCAACAGGCTTTTCTCTCCCAGTACTATGGAAGGTCTAAATATGAGAGCACAGAGAAATACAGTGTGCATTTTAGTGTCAGCTCAGATTAAAAGAGAATGATAGATCATGGTTTAGTTGCCCACATAAAATTATATTCACTGCAACTTGCACTTCTTATATCCTAGCAAGAAATTACAAAGACCAATTACACTAAAGGAATGTGATGTAGAGTACAACACACGCTCAGAGGCAAATTTCACTTTTCCTTCTCTACATTTACTTATTTTTGTTCACAGTGAGATACCCTGGCCTAGTAACTCTTGCTCAGCAATTGCCTTGATCCTTAAAAGCTGTAGTAATTTGTCCATCCACATGCTAAAAAGTTAGCTTTAATTTATTCTCTTTTGTTTTAGGGAGATTCATTCTTAGCACATGCCAGGCACTGGAATAAAAGTAAGCACATGAATGCTGCCACAGCAGCTAAGAACTCCCATTGCTGTATTGTAGTGGCTGTGCCAGAATGATTTGCAGGCAAAGCTTTACGAATGGTAAAGTATGGGGGCACGCACACATACACACAGGTGTGTGCTTGTGTGTGTGTCTGTGTACACATGCAGAAATATTGTATTCAGGTCAGAAACATTAAACTATTTTTAACCCTCCTGTTAGCCCTATCTAGTCACGTACAGTTCCAATCATACAAATGCATGGCATTCCCACTTTCTCACCTTTCCTGCCACAGGCTGGGGCTATGTCTGGCCCAGAAGAAAGAAAATGGCAATTATCAGCCTTCTTCTTGTATGTTACAGAGCACACAAACAAATATTATGTATACTCTGGTTTTAATTTACTTTTCTTTTTCTTTTTCTTTTTCTTTTTTTTTTTTGGTAGGTATTGTGAAGAAAGTAATCTGAAATATTCACACAAACCAAATTCCTTCTGTAGTTTTCACACAAGTCCAAACGCTTGGGATTTTTCTAACTAGCTACATTCCATAACCTTGCAGTATTTCCTAGCCATCATGTCAAAAGGTTTTTCCTTGATAAGATGCAGTAGATGCTTCATGCATGTGAACATAAATTAATTAAAAATCCATGGGCTTTAAGATTTACTAAAGGAAGAAGATATTCTGGTTATATAGAAGAAAAAAAATAAATAATTTAGTTAAGAGGAGAGACAGAATTATTTAAATACAGGAGACAGCTCGACATCTTTTGATGAGGCACACTATGTTTGGTCCGTTTGGGCAGACAGGAAGCTTATCAGCTACACTAACTGCAGATACCCAGGCTGCTATCAATACGACTTTAATAGGTTTGGTTGGGAGATGGTAGTGAAAGGAGTACCTCCCAACTAAGCTCTTTTTTCTCCTAGGTTTTGGCAACATGTATACCAAACAAAGCACTTCCTGCACAAATGAAAGCAAAATGAGTTAAGAGCAGGTGAGATTTTCAGTCTCCCTGTTACATATTAAAAACAAACTCAACAAACATACAGTTATGTGAAAAGTTTATATATTTTACAAACATAGTAACCATATACAAATAGCCAAAATATTTCGTGGCTTAGGTTTCAGGTCACAACTGCTTTATCTCACTTATTTATAATACAATCAAGCCTATTGTTTATCATTTCCAGCCCTGATGAGTAAGCAGTAATAGAGAACAGGGGTTCTGTTCATCAGCCAACATCCACACTTTGGGTGTGGATGGAACTAAGATAAAGTACTAATTAGTTTTTATTTTCTTTTTCAAATATAAAACCTTTGCTAGAGAATAGAAACACTTTTAGCAGTTGTAACACTTACTCGTTTGACAGTAACAAATAGAAGTTGATAGTTGTAGCTATGAAGCACAAAGCTCCATGCATATTAAACACCCCAGTATTCTCCAGCAGTAATGAAGACTCATTGCTGCTGATACTCGTTTTACAGTCTCATCAAGAGCTTCATTATTAGGCTGCTAGCTTAAAAGGGAGTGGTAGAATGAAGAGGAATGGATGTACATGCACCAAGCTGTAGGCATGGGAAACATGGCCGGGGGGTGGTGGGAAGCATCGGAAAGTTGGGTGTTAAAAAGTAGCTCTCTCCCCTACCAAAGGTTAGGGGCAGCACTGCAGAACTGGCCCTATGCACACACCAGGAAAGAGAAGTGTTAAAGCAACTTGAGCATGTACATGCTTTTAATAAAAAGCATTGTCTAGCAATACCTGTTTGGCCAGATGGCATCGGCTGAGTCATGATTGACTAGTAGTCAAAGAAAAGACTTCCAGAGAGTAAGAAGACACTTTAGGAAAAAAAAAAAAACAAACCAACTTAAATAATTCAAAAGGTAGCATTGTTCCACATAGGTCAGAATTAAACCAGTGGGAATTAGAGATTATGAAGTTATGAAATGCTGTCCAGCTCTCATTGTAGAGAAACTCACGTCCATATGAGGCAGCTAAAAAGTTGCCATCGTACTTTTCAGAAAGAAAGATTGAAAGTTGAAATCTCCTGTTCAAATTCCAACATAAATAATGACACTCTGGATATATGTATTTCTGCAGCTGCATAAAAAGCATTCCTCATTTCTTGCCCTACATTTTTGTGCTGTTTGAGAATTGACTTTTCTTCATGCCTGTGAGGAAGTAGTTCCTTTCAGCAAAGGATGAAATGGTGATTCCCATGCCTTGATCTTCAAATATTTGGAGATTCCTCAGGAGGGCACAATACAGAATGAGTATCACGATCATCTGCTAACTCTCTTGGCAGTCCAAGATGAAGTTACACAGTCTTAAGTATCTACTTACCTGGGTTGCCTCTCAGAGCCCCAGGGGATGCTGGATTGTAAGGATCTTTATTTTCCAAATGCAAATTGCAAATAGCTTTGGGTCAGGAATACAACACATACTACAGGATTTTTTGGCACCATCTGTATAAAATAAGTTGGCAGTGCATACTCAAACCCTATTAGCCTCTAGGCAGATTCCTCCTCCTTTGTCATAGTTCTTTCCTCTACTGCATTGTTAGAAAATAAAAATGTCTGTTTGAAACTGCAGAACACCAGATCTGTTAATAATTCCATAAATCATCCACTTACCAGGAACAGTATCATTGATGTAACAGAGTTCATCTGGAGAGTTACTTCACTTTCAAAGACCATCTCTAGAGCACCAGAAAAAGTAACTTGTTAGAAACTGGAGAGGTCCACTGCCTGCTGAAACTCTTGAGATACTGTACCTCTTTGAAAAGAAAGAAGAGAACTGATACTAAATCACTGTATTAGTTTTTAAGGTTCCATTAGCTGCTTTTTTTGATAGGCCAGTTAGCATCAGTCACCAAAAAAAATGTTGTTTCAAGAATACAGTAATTTATGATTGCTATGTGCCTACCCAACTTCTTTCAAAAAGTGTAAAATTTTATCTTTCTTACTGATTAGAATCAGAATGCCGTAGTGACCAACTGAGTATCTCAAGGGAACAATTTGGAGAAGTAGACCTTGTTTTACATTTGTCCTACGAGATTTTTTCACTGTTGAAAAACAACCACAACAGCAACAAAACCAAGAGTGATGTTTATTGTTTGCATCACCTAAAAATAAATTGTACTGCATGTCCATTGTGCAACACTGAAAAAAAAAGGCTGATAGTGTGAGATACTCAGCATGTTAAGTCTATGCTATTGTGCTGTGTTTTTACAAAGCTGCAAATCATTCCAGACAATAGTGAAAACACCAGCCACACACAGAACTTGGTAGGACAAACAACCCAAATGCATGGAAAGATACAAATGATCAACAGACATCATGACTGCAGAAAAGCTGCTCAGGGATGTATATGCCAGCTTTTAAGAGAATTCTTGAGTGAGCTATTCCTAAAGGGAGGGCACTAACCACTTCTCAGAGTCCGTGTGTTTTGTCATGCCAAAAGAAGCTGGAGGGCATTGTGTGTGAGATTTAGATCACCACTAAGATAATCCAGATAAGGCAGGTAGTGTTTGTGATTGTTCTAGTATTCACCACTCATGCAAAGAGAAATATTGGCTTGAACTGGTATGATACTTTATCAGAGTGTTTCCATGTATTTTACATTCTTGGAAGACAGATTACTTCACACTGAAATAATGTTAGTTATTAAATGTGGCAATCACCTTGAAAATATCTGACTGAGGACAAAGGTTACAATGATAACTAAAAGGGGTTTTTTTTAAAAAATCATCTTTATGAGAACAGTGGATTGCAATCCCCAAAGGCTCAAAATTTTGTATCTCAACAAAGTGCATATTACAAAGTGAAGATACTATACAACCAATCTTCTATACACCAACTTCTCAATGGCAACCGTGTGCATTCTTCTTGTCCCAAAAGCAGATCCAGTACCCGGTGTGCAAAGCCAATTCACACACAAAATCAAGATATTTGATTTTATTCCAGTTCTGCACAGAAAAGGGAGCTAGGTGGTATTCCACAAAGCTAGCTCAACTTCCCGAAGCTTAGAGGCTACTTAAGACAGAAATAATGTAATCCTACTTTAACATTATCTATATTTTATCACTCATATACATGATTGGTCAATTAGTTTCTCACTTCCACTGAAAGTTATAGTGCTCAAAGATTACACTACCCATGCCCAAAGAGGAGGGGGTTTTTGTGAGTAGGGGTCTTTCTAGCCCATGGGTGTGCTTTTCAGTAGGTTAAATGCAACCCTAGTAGGTGAATCTCGTTAAAATCTGTTCTTGACTTCATGGTCAAGGCTGGAGCTGGACCACAACTGGATCTCACCAAGATAAGGGGTAGGAGTACTTTCTCATCACTTTTATCTGTCTAACAGACCTGTGTCTCAAGGATGGCCTGTTGGCTACCAGGGATACGTTTTGTCCTCCAGTTCTTGTTATCTTAGTGTTATGTGGGGCCTGCTTTATTCTAAGTGTCTCTGTGCGCTCTCTTGCGTGCTTTTTCCCAAACCGAGCATCTCTGTGCTCTCTTTTATATGCTTTTCCCTAAATTCTACTAATTTCAAGTAATAACCTACATCACTCTCAGGGTCTCTAACAACTGGTCAAAACAAAATGCAATTTGCATCTGTTGGAAAAAATGAACTTTTTAATATTCACTCTGATCTCAATACCTATTCCATAAAGTGCATTTATTTTGTAAGCTTAGAGGGGAAAAAGATAATTAGGGAAATTGTAACTAGCACCTTCAGCAATTGGAGAAGCAGATAAAATTATTCCTCGGGTTGTGTCTTTATTGGCACCTGCTGAGCTTTATTGTTCTCTGTGGACCTTCTCTGGTCCAGCAGATTGAAAGTCAGCAAACACTTACATGTTGAAGAGGAAGAAAAGTGTCTGTGTTGGTCTTTTTTACATATACAGTAAAAAAGATGGGAATTACGAGTTTCTGGTCTTTTTTTTTTTTCCAGAAATAGTGGCTGTGGGAGAACAACACAGGCAGTGAAATCAACAGCTGTGATTCTTAACAATCACAGAGAGTGGGCTTCTCAAAATTGTCTGTACATATAAATCTACCTAAAATGCACATTTAATCACTTTTCCTGCCTTTCATAGCTGGGTGACTCCTGGGAGGAAAATCAAGATGTATTCATTTCTGCAGAAATACCAAAACTTCTTTTGGTATCATGTAATAGCTAATGCTGCTTTAGGAGAAATAAAGTAGCAAATATTTACCTGCTTGATGAAATGAATGCTGAAATTCTCAAAACAGCTGCTGATGTAAACATCAACAGGTAAATTGAATTTCCATTCACAATCTCGCATAAAATATGGCATGATGGATATTAAGAGGAACAGCATAGTAATTTAATGTTATTTCTATGGGTAAATGTTTACTGAAGTTGACCTTTATTATTTGATCTTATATTGAATTCTAAGCAGGACAAGCTGTGGATCTGAACAAAGCTCTTGGCAGATTCAGCATCATGGGCAAGAAGTTCCTTGTATGTGTAGCTACTGGGTAGAGCTAAATAACCACTGCAAACTATGACGTACCACTTACTGTATACAGATGACTACTTAATTAGCAAGCTAAGTCATTTAGATTAATATTTATAAAGAACTCCATGTGCAATGCTGGCAGCAGCCAAGTGTTAATTTTATTATAATTTTGTTCTTGCAAACAGTGGAAGTGTACATAAATGTCTTTGGGCTTTAGGACACTGGAATCCAAACTAGACAGGCAAGATGTATGTTGGCATTACAGGTCACTAGAAAACATTTGATATTTTTGATTTGTGTTACTGCTTCTTGTTGATGTGACTTGCCCAGGAACATGGTAAATGTAACTGGACTTCCGATTCACATGCCTTCATGAGGAGAGATTCTCAGCCGGAGTAAATCTGGAACATAAAAAGGAGAGTTTTCCAGGTTCTGCCAAGTCAGGTGAAGGGAGCTTCATAGCAGTAGACAAAATTTCTCACTCCTGAACCTTTGTGCTGGCAGGAGACTACTTTGCCAATTACTGAGACAGTGGTGAGGCACCTTGCTATGTGTGCGACAATATCTATGTACTTTTCATGGATGTGTGGGGGTCAGAGCCCTGAGGTGGGCACTTGAGGTTCTGCACTTGGTAGGAGAGATGAGCTGGATAACTCAGGCTATGCTACACAATCTAGCTCAAGTGCTACTTGTGCTCCAAACTAGAAGTTACATAGTCAAGTCAGCACAGTGAGCACAACCTAATATCCTCTTTACCCCAGCAGGAGTGATCAGCTTTAATTTACCACTGCGTTAACTGCCCACACTGGAGCTGACTTGCAATCAACTATCTCAAAAGCAAGGGCAGAGCGTGCTTTTGTCTGCCCTACAATGGCAGTCTTGGAAAGGCTTTCAGAACAACCAGTGCACTGAGTAGCAGGACATTTTGAGCAGCCAAGAAGAAAATACCAAGATTGAACTATTACCTTTAGCCACACTGCCCTCTGGAAATTAAGAGTCTTCTTCAGTCAAGCAAGAAAAAGGCTTCCTCCAACTCGTGGTCTCCAGTCTGGACCCCAGCCCTGGTATGCTCCTGTCTCCAGATCAGTCCGTAGAAAGAACTGGAGTTTCTTATTTCCTGACAGGATTCACACCCACAGCTCTCACCCTGAAAAAAAACAAGCACTCAGGCTGCTGGGCTGTTCTGGAGAGGATGGTCTCCACTCTTCTTTTTTAGAACCATTTGACTTTGAATGAGAGAAGGAACTTTTTCCCTAAGATACTTGAGTGTAACAGGGTGAGGTCTACATACCAGATTCCACTGAAAGGGCTGCTTAGCATTTTGCAATCAAACATAAAGATACCTCAAAGCCTCTGATGTGCTTTGCAGCTTGTTTGAAGCAGTTTCTTAAACTCATCCCTAGGCCACTGCTACAGGCAGCATGCTGGGCCTGACGGGCTTGCTACAGCTGCCTTGATGTTCTTAGCAGAGCCTGAAATCTGGCAAATTTGCAAACAGAATGCTTATTTATATGAAGACCTAATTGTCTGAGGGCACACACAGGAGCTGAGTATCAGGGAAATTTAAGAGAAGTTAGGAGGTTAAGTTCTTTTAGCATTAAGAGTCAGCTGTGGAGTTGGTCTTTGCAATTTTGAATTTATGTGTCTGTGTGCTGCTCTAGGTATCTAAAACCTCCTCTGGCTCTCTCGCAAAACAACCAGAATCAAGTTAGATAAAGCTGATTTGCCACAGACCTTAGCTTAAGCTGATTTCAGTGCCAGACTGACTAGAAGAGACTTCACCTAAACTGAACACAGACTTATGTTAGAACAGGGGCATAGAAAAGGAGTGACAGTGAAACTCAATGGTTGATGCTTATACAGAAAAGCATTCTGTAAGTATAAACAAAAAATCCAGTATTTTCTTCAGTCTAGGGTTATAATAACATTTTTCACATTCTAGGGTAAATGTAACAGTTAAGGTAACCTTAATGAGTAAGACAATGTTCTTAAGAGATTAGAACTAAACAAAGCTGCTGGTACAACCAGACCACAATACAAGATCTACTATCACATTGTTTGGGTACATCTTCCTAAGACAAAGCTTTCTTTAACAAGGATATCTTCTTTTAGAAAAATAAAGGTACTAGGGGGGTGGGTTTAAGGCCAGGGAAGACTGTCTAGTCTCACTTTTGTCCTTAGAGAAGATTTATGATAATGTGGCACATATGTGCAAGCACAGGCATATTCAAGCTCAGTACAATTCATACTGTACTAAATGTACAAAAGCTGTGTAGTATGTAAATCCTAAAAGCTGAAAAAGCCTTAGGGATGTGAGCTGTAGAGCCCACAAGACCCCTTCACTGGTACCAGTGAACACAGGAAAATCAGTACGAGGGTATTACTCAGCAGTACCCAAAATTATGAAAGGAAGGTAGCATGTTTAAACCCTTCGCTTTTTCTGCCGCATATTCCCAAACACTAACTCTGAACCTGCACTGACTGACTCATTTAGCTATCAGATCACAGAACCACAGGCTGGATGAGGTTGGAAGGGACCTCTGCAGGTCATCTGATCCAACCCCCTTGCTCAAGCAGGGCCACCTGGACCCAGTTGCCCAGGATGATGCCCAGGTGGCTTTGGAATGGTTAGAGACTCCACAACCTCCCAGGGAAACTGTGTCCCTGCTCACAGTGAAAAGTATTTCCTGGTGCTCAGATGGAACCTCCTGTGGTTCAACTTGTGCCCTTTTTTTTTTTGTCCTGTCACTGGGCACCACTGGAAAGAGCCTGGCCCTGTCCACTTTGTACCCTCCCTTCAGGTGACACTAAGTTGGGTAAAAGTGTTGATCTGCTTGAGGGTAGGAAGGCTCTGCAGAGAGATCTGGACAGGCTGGATCGATGGGCAGAGGCCAACGGGATGAGGCTCAATAAGGCCAAGTGCCGGGTCCTGCACTTGGGTCACAACAACCCCAGGCACTGATCCAGGCTTGGGAAGAGTGG
>VZRW01004216.1:12451-38134 GCA_013398125.1 Aegotheles bennettii | reverse complement strand
TTCTGTGATTCTGTGATACTTGCTTTGATAGTAAAGTAAGGTTAGACTACTAGAAATTCTGGTCCTTTGGGGGTTTCCTTTCCCCAGAAGCACATTTCCCCCTTGTGGTGCCCACCATAGCAGGACGCTATGGCACACTGCAGGAGTAAACCTCACCCAAAGTGAGAATGAATCTACAGCAGACCCCAGATTAAGCCAGGCAGAAAAGCATGTTATAAATGACATTGGGACATGCAATGGGCAATCTCTAGCTGATATTGCACACACTGAGGAGTTGGTTCAGGCTTGCTGCTAGGAAGGAGGCAGATGAGGTCCCTTTACCTTATGGTTGTCATGTGGCAGGGGGCTGGGACAGATGTGCAATCCTGTTTGACAGAAGCTGCGAGCCTAGCAAAGTGTCCGTGGTCAGCTAGACTTAGAACTTCAGCAAGTCACTTCAGACTCTCCCAGCTCCAGCCACATGCGCTGCTGTGAGGTGGTAAATCTGTGTTTCTGAGTTGCACAAGCACTTCTCTCCTGCTGAGTTGGGTGGAAACCTTTAGTCTCCATCTCTGCCGCCAGTCTTTGCTCTGCCTGTGTAACCTCCTGGCAATTTTCTGCTGGTTTTCTGGAAAACGTGCTTGCCAGTTGCCTAGGTCACAAGTAATCTGTGCAGTGTGGTATATTTCAGGAAGCAGGAGGAAATGGGGTAAGGATCAACAGCAGAAAGTCCCATCAGCTGGACACATGGTAATGATATCACTCCTTTCAATCCTTCAATATCTCCTGAAGACTTTCAGAAGATACTGAAAGGATTTAATTTCATTTTTCAGACATACCCTGAGAAGAACAGTTTTGCACTGAAAATAAAATATTTTAAAGTAGCATCTGTGGCTAGTCTTCCTGCATCAATTTTATCAGCAGACATGTGAAACAAAGTCTACAAGAGGAGCTGAAAGCTGCTGCCCTGGGGACAGTGGGTAAAAGGAAGATTTGCCCCAGCCCCACTCCACCACCTTAGGCAGTGGGAAAGGAGGGCAGCTGACCTTGGCCATCCCTGTCCCGGTTCCCTGCTGCCCTGGAAGGGTGGTGGTCTGCCAGCTTGCCCCCAGGCAGGCAGGTTCTGCTGGCTTTGCTGCTGCAACAGCAGATACATGGCCAAAGACTGCTGTGTGGTGCAGTTTCTCTCTCTTGACACCTCTGCGATGCTGCTGCTGTCCTCCAGGCTGCACCCTGGCACCTGCGCTCTTCACCCCTGCCTATGGCTGGCCAAAGGGTGCGGCAAGATAAATGTGGTTATTGCAATGACAGCACTGCTTTTGCTACATACCACCCCTATAATGCAGTCTAATGGTGGAGGCGTAGGCTGGGCTTGCTGCCCTGTGCATTGGGAGTGTCTCTATCCAGGGGTTTGCTAACAATCCTGTGCCTGAGCCTTTCATAGTAATACTGAGGTTTCTTTCCCACCAGAAACTGAATTTGACATTACTGATGAAGTTAATAGAAATTACAGGTGCAGGGTGAAACTTGTTGAGCTGAAAGTGTCCCATTACAGCCAATCTCTTGGCCAAAATTCATTGCCCCATCTGTTCTTCCTAAGAACTAATGAGCAACATTAAAACCTGATCAGTACATTTAGTGGCTGCTTTAGCAGCTTCTGTGTCCTGAGGTGTCTGAGGCTTTTCTACCGATATGTTAGAGAAATAAGATGTCTTCATTTCTCTTCAAAGCCTGCACTGGCTAAGTGAATCTGAGCTCTATATCAAAAAATTACATCTCCTTATGAACCCATCCAGACTTCTGCACTTGTTAGCTTTAAATTTCTAAAGGTGGCACAATGATTGAATCCTCTAAAAAAAAAAATAATATTAAAGCCATTTTTCTCCTAAATAGAAACAGTAATGACTCAACAAGAAACCAAATTAATTTATACACCTTAGAGGTAATTGATTTAGGAAACAAGCCTATTTTCTCTGTCGTTTTTTCATTGGTAGGGCTTGTAGAAAGAAATGTTTTGTTTTCAAAAAGCATATTAAAAATGAAAAGCAACTTATCTTTCCGTAACATGTTTCTAACAAAGTAAATAGACATAGCAGTGCTCTGGGTGGCCATAACACAGCAATTACAGACTGATAAGGGAAAGTAGTTTTGAGACTGAACATTCTGACGTGAGATTATAGTAAACATAACAGCTCAGTGTACATCATTTTTTAAATTGGTCTAATATTTTTTACTTATTATTTGGACTTGGTCTCCCGCAATACAACCTCAGGACATGTACCTAAGTCTGCACCTTTGGAAGGGCCAGTGACACCTGAAACAGGTGATGGGGCAGCTCTGACTCCCTCGTCCCTGAGTACTTTGGTTGTGTGAGGCTTACACTCTACTATAGAGGATGAATTGCTTATACAAAGTCCTCAGCCACCTGTGGGACTTTTAGTTTTATGTTACGGAAAAGGAAGCTTTTTGGCTATCCTGTTTGTTGACAAAACTCCTGCAGGATTTGTACATGGGAACAGCAAAGCAAGTGCTCTTCCTCAGTGGATAACAACTGCTGTCCTTGGTGGCAGGGTACAGAGCAGATAGCAGAGGAACTGGCACTGTGTGGTCATGCCATTGCAGACAAAAAACTATCCCTTGTTAAAGGCAATAAGCCAGACAGGGAAAGAAGGGTGGAAGCGAAGTTTAAGAAATGGTCTGGTTCAAAGGAGTACACAGCTTTCCCCACCAAGCTCAGGGAGAGCCAGAACTGCTCTGCGAAGGAAATATCCATGATCTTACAACCCTGTGGCTGTCTTGGATGGAAACATCACTGTCTGTGGCTGGGCCACCACCAAAAAGGCTATTCTAACCCTTTTGGGTTTATCCAAGAGCATCAGCCTTACTAAAAAACGTGGCAAGACACTACTGCAGTGCTACTAGCAGTTGGGAGTAAATTTGGAGAAATCCTTCAGTGCTTGCAGGCTTAAAGGGCAAAAACTTTAGGTAGCTTTGCTTTCCCACTTACTTTTTACACTGTCTGAGGAACTGCAGGCTGTATTTGATTTATGCTGTGACAGAACATTTTATTCATCTTCTCAGTGTGCATGGTTGTGGCCACAGAAATGGACTCACATGATCCATCTTTCCTCCAGGGCAGCAGACCATGGGCTGGAGACACTGCCTCACTGTGTCTGGCCTGCTCATGCTAGCAGAAGAAGGGACTTCTCAGGGTTGAAGGACGCTCTTCACATCACCTGGCTAACACTGAGATGATATCATAGCTCTCAGATGCATCCTTGTCTCTGTACAGCACCTGTTCCTACCAGCTCTGTCTTCTGAAGAGACTATACTGATAGATTTGGCAAGTTACAGCACCAATCACTCAATATATAGCTATAAATAGGTTACTCACATCCTTAATTGCAACAAGGAGCCCAGGAGCTGGCAGACTGCTGTTGTGTCTTTGATACAGTGAAAGCCACAAGTAATTTG
Organism: Aegotheles bennettii; assembly: GCA_013398125.1. Taxonomy (NCBI): domain Eukaryota; kingdom Metazoa; phylum Chordata; class Aves; order Caprimulgiformes; family Aegothelidae; genus Aegotheles; species Aegotheles bennettii. The sequence continues at coordinate 34,681 of VZRW01004216.1, read as the reverse complement.
GAGACTTGAAACAGCAGAAGTAGGCATGCCTATGGCACTGGTAGAGAACTGAAGTTTCCAGCCAAACACTGAGGTCCAGCTTGCTTTTATTTCCACTTCACACACTCTGAATCAGCCCAACAGCTGTCATACAGGATGAGAGTTTGGTAACCCTGGTGGTGTGTACAGACTGAGGAACGAGTGGCTGGAGAGCAGCATGGTGGAGAGGGACCTGAGGGTCCTGGTTGATGGCAAACTGAATATGAGCCAGCAGTGTGCCCTGGCAGCCAGGAAGGCCAACCCTGTCCTGAGGTACATCAAGCACCGCGTGGCCAGCCGGTCAAGGGAGGTGATTGTCCTGTTCTACTCCACACTGGTGCGGCCTCACCTGTACTGTGTGCAGTTTTGGGCTCTGCAGTTCAAAAAGGACATCAAACTGCTGGAGCACATCCAGAGGAGGCCATGAGGATGGTGAAGGGCCTAGAAGGGATGACTTCTGAGGAGTGGCTGAGGTCACTTGGATTATTCAGCCTGGAGAAGAGGAGACTGAGGGGTGACCTCATTGCAGACTGTGGCTTCCTCACGAGGGGAAGAGAAGGGGCAGGTACCGATCTCCTCACTCCTGTGACCAATGACAGGACTCGGGGTGACAGCAGGAAGCTGAATCAGGGGAGGTTTAGGTTGGATCTCAGGAAAAGTTTTTTCACCCAGAGGGTGATTGAGCACTGGCACAGGGTCCCCAAGGCAGTGGTCACAGCACCAAGCTGAGTTCAAGAAGCGTTTGGACAATACTCTCAGGCACATGGTGTGACTCCTGAAGTTCTCAACCTGAGAGAATTATTGCAGATAGTCTTGAGTTCAAAGGCCTGGATGTGGCTGGTAACAGGTCTAGGAATGGTCTGTAAGCATGTGGAGCATTGTAGGAACATCCATCCTTTCCTATGGATGAATAAGCTATTCCTCCAGTGTATAAAGCCATAGTCTTTTGCAAATGCCAGAAAAAACCCACCATGATGATATACTTTCCTTTTCAATCTATCTTTTTTTTAGTTCTTCTTGTGAAAGTGAATATTTAGAATTCAAATCAGGAAGACAAACACAGCTTTTCCTTGTGGTAAGCTCATACTTTACTGTTATAAATGACGGTGGTTGGCTGGGCTTTTACATAGCAAGGGCTGCCAACTCTATGACAGAGGTTACTCATCTCCAGTCCATGTGGCTCTTTCCCAGTTATTATTACAGCATATATTTAAAAAAAATATTTTTAGCTCAAAATGGCAGGCAATGAATGAAAGTGAATGTGCCAGATGTCCCGCTCAGTTCTGTCCAGTCTATCCATTTTCTTTCTCTTCCAGGGCAAACAGATGCATGTGGATGGGGTATTTATCAGAAACCTTTTACAAGGGGAATAAATGAAGGAAGAAGCTGGGCCTGTAGCACACTGCAGCTGCTGGATTTATGTTCTAGGCTGGCCTGGGTTGTTCTGATAAGCCCAACCTTTTCCCTCTTTCTAGGGCTGGCCCCTTAGCTCCTTGCAAGCTGGCCCATTCAGGATGTGTATTGCTGGTAGGAGGTGCAGGTAGCTCGGCAAAATCAGAGAGTGATGGGCACCCCTACTTTTACCACAGAGAGATCTGTTTAATGACCTTTGGATCCCAAGCATAGTGAACCAGCTTTTCTTGTTTTGGCTGGAGCCTGGACACAGTGTGTTCACAAGCAAGCACTTGGACCATTCTAACGATCTCTGCAGAGCTCACCAGAAGGTTATATACCAAAACTATAGCACTGTCATTTTCCTAACAGCCCCCTCTTTTGATCAATGGTGTCTCAATACACACATAAGACAAAGACTTCTATAATCTGAACAGTCAACAATTATCCCAGTAACCAGATCTTACTAGGTTAATAGATTATGGATCAGACACAGTTCATTTTCACCCAGTGCCCAAGCAGGGAGAACTCCTGAGAGAGTTTGACCATTTAGGTAAGCGCTGTTTATCACTTGATGGCACACTTTGACAAAGATATAATGTCTGGGATACATCTTAGGAATCTGAGAAACTCTGTTGAAGCTGGGCCCTTAAAAATTATTTGTGTGACATCGGGTGATGTAAATTCTGGAATTCTGCTTACAGTCCCTAGGCAAATGTTTCACCGTTTATTCTTGACCTCTCCTGGACACGAGAACACACCGCGAGCTTTTTGTCTTCAGGCCTTTCATTGTGCAGGGCAGAAGAACAGTTTTAGGTGCCGGTCAGCCTGAAACTGTGTCTTGGCTTCCCACCCAAAATCAGCACACCTTATCTGAACTACCCACGCCTCCTGCATGTGCAAAGGTTGAGCTGGGGATGCAGTCAGAACAGGATTTATAACAAGACGTTCTTTATTGCTTGTTGGGTGGTTAAAATAACGAGCAGTTTTTTCTGTGGTATTTTAGCCGTTATACTTTTGGTCCTGGCCAGAACAGAGGAATTGCAGAGAAGAGCATATTTCAAGTAATAAATTTAAACATTTTGAAACTTGAGGGGAAAAAAGGTGAATTAAGATGAAGCCAAAGATTCAGGTTAGATCTTGCTTAATCCAAACCAGGATATCCATCCCTGACAAAAATGTTGACCACAGCTATTTTTTTGGCACTGTGTCCGTTCTCTCCCCACCCTGCTTTCTTGGAAGTCACTGTGCTCTGGCTCTTCAATTAGGGACGGATAATTGATGCATTGCAGACTGGAAAAAGCTTATCACACTGCATTATTTGTTCCACCACCAGAGCTCTATCACAACTGTGAAATCTATTCCTGCAAGTTTGAAAGAGACTTGGATAAGCCACCTGGCGACTCCGTCTGGGACTGTCTGATCCAGGCAGTTCGTCACGGATCCTTGAAAATGGCATTGATGGAGTGAAGGGGTCTGTGTCTCCAGTGCATATTTTGGAGCAAGGGTTTGTGCAGATGAGCTGGTGGAGGATGTGCTGTGTTTTGGAGGATCACCCGGACTGCAGCTCTGCTGGTAGCTGGGAGCTAAGGTCCAAATTTCTGCCAACTGCTGATCCTTTTGTTTAAGGGATTCCTTAGTTTAGGCATATGGAGGGTGGGAAAGATGTTTTTTAGGCTGTAAAATGTGGAGGAACGAGGCAGCAGTGGCAGTCCAGGGATGCTCGAGCACATTGATGCAGGGTACCTCACTGAGCAAACTATAAGGCCCAAGGGGTGGTGGAGGGTGGCAGAGAGGCAGGATCTCATATTATATTGGAAAGAAAAAAGCAGTGTCAAGCAGGGCAAGAGGATTTCCTGACTGATGAAAAAGGTAGGGAGGATCCAGACCCTTCTGGAGACTTACCTGCTTCAGGTGAGGGCAGAAGCCATGTAATGGAGATGCATCTGCCCCACTCTCTTCCTCCAACAGCTAGCTATAGCTTCCTATACCCAGTGAGGAAAACACCTACAAAACACACCTTGCTGCTACACACCTCCTGGAACTGGTGTAACTGCAAACTACGCACAGCTTGGGTGTCACAAAACAAACAGCCCAAAGCACTCACTGCACCATCGCCAATCACAGAGCTCAGTGGCAGTGGATTGCAGGAGAAGAAAATGTTCAGTGATAGAGAAGATGTTGCACAGTCTGCGAGTGTAAATCCTTTTTGGTGCACAACGCTTGGAAAGCCCCATGAATCTGCCCTCCCCTTGGTAGCCCATCTCTGTGGAGGATCCCTTGGGGAGGAAGGTTGTGAGTTTTGCCTGAATCCCCATTACTGTCCAAAACTCCTGCAGAAACAAGGAGCAGATCACAGAAGCCTTCAATGAAAACAGCTCAGTTGTTCCTGTGTGTTTGCAGTGGTCAGCACAGAGGTGGGAAAAGGCTTCAAAGCCGTTTTCTTCTTGCAGCCACACTGTGTATGACTCAGTGGAGATCACTTGTGAAATAGCAGGTGCAGATTATCTCTGTGTCTGGTATGGAGGAGTTATCACTGCAAACAAGATTATTTCTAAGTGAAGGAACTGTAAATGTTTAATTACAGATAAAATCCTGCCTGGGCCACAGCAGGCTGTTTTTTTTAATTTTAATGTTAATAATTCTGTTTTGTTGCCTCTTGAAATGGTGGCCTGCAGTCTTACATAATAACCTCACTAATAACCCACTTCCCCAAAGTCAATATGAATAATAGAGTAATAACATTCCCCTGTCTCACAGAGCAGAGTTTTTGCATGCAGAGAAGGTGGGAAGCAGGTTTCACCTAGCAGTTATTGCATTTTAGCTGATATCTCATTATCTGACATAAACAAATCCATGTGCTTTACTTCATCTTAAACTGTTGATTACTGGATAGAGGCATATCCTGCTGCCAAAGACCGACAGGGAAAAGGTAATGTCAGCTGTGCTCATCTAGCAAAGACTGGAAGGGTGATGTTGGGTGTGCAAACACACAGTGAAGATGTAGGGAGACGGTCAGACTTTATTCTCTCTGGCAGCACCCCTGCAATGCATATCAGCCCTGCAACTAAAAGCAAAACCAAACCTTTTAGGTCAGTTCTTTTCTCATCTCCAGATCAGTAGGTTCTGTTCTTCTCAGCATGAAGCATTTTCAGTGTTTTATTCCAGTAGAAAGTTAATTCAAAGTACTGCTATTTTGTTGTCCTATTATTTTAGATTCAGCTCACACACTTGGATAAGTGTATTTGACCATTTTGAGATCAAGAACGGAGAATCAGAATCAGTTCCTCCATTGCTTTTTACTTCTGAGTTCAAAATTTTTGCCTGTACACACCAATTTTGTGGACAAGCTGTTTCTTGCTGAAGACACAGAGGAGAATGATGAGAGGCATAGATTTCTACAAATGGAATTCTGTTCAAAACATTGGAAATAAAAGAGCAAAGTTTAAACTCTATTATTAATTTGGATCAAAAAATGTGTGTAGCATCGAAACACCAGAGCAGTGATGGGTAGGAACCAGGTGGACCCTATTAGAAAGCAATTATTTCTTCTTTCTAACAGCTGCCAAGAAACATGCTTGTTTCAGCTTTTGCATGAAATGACAGATGGGGGCTTTGAAGACCAAATCTCCTTGGTTTTCTTCCTCCTCCCTCTGGGACATGGGTGCTGTGGATGTTCATTACTCACGCTGGAAACATTCACCACAGGAAGCTCCTGGAACAGAGTCTGGAAAGCCATGAAAGCCCTAACGGCAGCTGAAAACATCAGTGCTGTCCCAGCACTTGCTGAATCAAATTATTAAATGCCAAGATAAATTAATATTTATTTCTGAGTCATTCCCAATTTTACAGCATCCAAGGTTTTCAAATTGCCCTCCAACCAAGAAAACCCTCTCTTCTTGAAAAAGAAACCCTATTTTGGTGTCAGCAGCTTTCAAAATCTGGAACTGTGTTTTCCGAAGTCTTCCTTCACTCTTGAGTAAATTCCTTTCCCTCTCTTCTTTCTCAGTGAAATAACAGGTATAGCTGCATTTTTTAAAAATCAGGATTTTCAGTAGTCTTAAAGCATAGGCTAATGAGCCTCTTCTACAAAGCTATTTAGTTAATTAATATTTACACACTGAAGCAAGGCTCAGGATGTAATCTGCAAAATGTTGTTCAATGGTCCTGAACATCTGGCTTGAGAAGCTAAGATTTCACTGAAATTTAATTAAGATTCCTGCCATTAAAGCTTCAAAATAAGGGAGATAAATACAATGAAAGAATGAAGCAAGAAGACAGCTTTATCTGGTAACGCTGTGGGCTGTGGTAATCAGGAGACGCCCTTGCTCCTTGGGGCTGTTGCTGAGACAACTGGGGTGCCACAGGCAATCGGTCATGTTTATCTTTGGGGGCAAACACTGGGCCCACAGCAGCCAAGGACTCTGCTCCTACACCACATTTGGATGGTGGAGAAGAAGAAAAAGGGAAGACCTGCCCTTGGCTGCCTTTGCTTCCAGTAGCCCCAAGTGCTGCCCCTGCGCTGGCTCAGCCCAGACCCTGTGAGTCTGTGAGGGCTGGCACTGCCTTTCTGGGGGACTGGTGCTGCCCCACACTCCTCTCTGTGGGCTGTTAAATAGGAAATAGACGAGGAAGTTGACTGGGTACAGGCTGACACTGATACCTGGCCCAGTGCTTGTGCCACCAGGAGACATACCACAACTGAGCATCACACACGCCTCTCTACCACATCCATCTCCAGACAGAACCTTCTCCCATGACATGACTCATCCTGCTGTCTCTCTCAGAAAGGAGCTGAACATAAAGCAGGGAGTGCTTTCTTACCATCATTCAAGCACTTTCTCACCATCATTCAGGAACCATAAATTCTTCACCCCTTCCAGCATCTACAAGGGTCTGAGTGAAAAACCTTCATGTCACAGATATCCCTTCTGGGCTCACCTTCCATTTAGACAGGAGAGCCACAGCCCCTTTCAAAATCCTTGCTGCCTGAGCCATATTCTCCTTACTTGGGGTCAAAAAGAGGTTTCCTGTGAATTCACATGGATTAAGATTAGGTTTTGTTTCTTCAGATGCTCTGTACCTCATTTCCATCTCAGTAGTACACCAGCCAGTGAAGACACATAATGGCTGCTGCTTGCAGGTGCAGTCAATAAAGTTGTGCCATTTTAGCAGATGTAACTTATTTCCCCTGTTTAGCAGTGATGTGGTGTTATGCCTTGCTGCTGTAGCATGCTGGTATGCTTAAGGATTTTTACATTATCAAATAACTTAGCACCACATTTCATTGATGGGTCTTGGCCTTCTGCTTGGTCACGTCCTGGTTTGTTCCCAGCATCTCTTTTGGAGCACACTATTTTCCCCACCAGAATTAAGTCCAGGTGATATTTGTGGATCGTTAGCTTCAGAGACTACTTTCTGGATGGATGAAACCTTCATCATCATCCCAATAGGTCCCTGGTGCTCATGCAACCTTAGTCTCATGCTCTAAAAACAAGCACGCTGAATCACAGCCCTCACATTTTGTCAGGCAATTCAACAGGAAGAAATAGAAAATTGAAAAAAAAAATGGTATCATTTAGGGCCACAGAGCACCTCAGAGGTCATAGAGGAGCCCCAGTCAAATGCTAAGCAGGGTGGTCAGCCTTGAAAAATTTGGGTATGAGCCAGTCCATTGCATTGCAGCTCCAGGGATCATGCTCTGGGGCTGTTATCTTCAGTAATATTGTTGTAGCCCTATACTGGTAAAGTCTTTCTCACAGACCAAAGAATTACTTGCTATTGGGAAGGTTGGGTGTGCATGTGAATGTGGATGCATTTGCAGAACGGCATTCTGCAGTTGTGGCTTTCTAGAGGATACTAGTGGGAGGTTCAAAAAATATAATAAGGATATTATTATATGTATATAATTTGATTTTTTTAGTCTGAAATAAGCCCACAGTAAATTTATATTTACTTGGCAGTGAAGATATAAAACTTGGTTTGGCAGTTGCATTTAGCAAAACACTGGGAACTCAAGGGAAAAAATATTGCCTGGCTGAGTAGGTTGAACTAATGCTGAGAAACGGGGCTCTGTGAATCTGAATTCAACCCAATTTTTCAGAGCTACTTACCCAGTCTCCTTCCACTGTTGGCCAACCAGCAGAAATTCAATATTTTTCTTTTAGTGAATGAAAAGCATAGTCAGAAACAGCCATTGGGTCAAGATCGTATGCAAAAGCTCCTCTTGTGCTTTTGTTTCCTAATTGCTCTTGGAAGGATTTTTCGGACTGGGCTGATGCAGTTGTGTGTGTGAATTTCCTGGCAAATAAGGAAGGTGACTGTGTCCAAAAGACATTTAAGAGTGTGAATTCACAGCCTTTCCATGTCTAATCAAGGAGCATAAACTATTAGCCACATGTTCTCCATTTCCATCACATTTTTTCACACTTAAACAAAAACATGCCAAAGAAAAGGTGCTACATTTTTTAATGCCCCCAAATAGGAACCACGGGAGTCCGTTAAATGCTGTGGTCATTTCCAGCATACAAATCAATTTTCCTTGTGGTGGTGAAGTGGTGAATAATGCCTGGTTTGTTTAAAGGAGCATGACTGATTTTGGATGAAGGTTCCTGTCACTTTGGCATTTTTAGTTTTATTTATTGCACGCAACCGTATAAAACCTGGTACTGGTCTCAGTGCCAGGCTTACTAGAGGAAAAGCTGAAAGGACCACATAACTCCTGGTGCAGCAAAGAGGTTCTCCTTCTGAAAAGCATTTGTTGGGCTCCTGAAAAATTATTTTGAATAACATGGCAGAGAAGGATTTCAACAGTTGGCATCTACTGGCTTTATTTTTTCTACCATTTTGCCTGTGTCAAGATGAATACATGGAGGTGAGCAGAAGATCTTATAATCCAGTGGCCAAAGTATTGCAAAGTCACCACCAGACTGGCCATAAAGGTTCCAGAAGCAGGGAAATATTGAAACAGCGGAGTCATCTTATAGAGTGGACTGTTGATAATTACACTTCTACAGACCAAAAAGTCTTGAGACCAGAGGTAGATGATGTAGAACTGACTACCTCAGATAGAGTCCAGGTACTCTGAATTAATCTTCTAAAGATATCTTTAAAGCTAATGAGATTTATTTTTTTTCCTAAGATATATTTACGAAATTATTTATATTAAAGGTGTGTATTGGTCTGTATCCTTCTGGGTTGCTTTATAGGATCTTTTAATGAGCTGGTACAACAAGCAGTGGTTGGGGACACTGCTTTCAACATAGACAGCAGCCCTTTGTTTTGTTGAAACTGTGATCCTGTGTAATCATAGATTCTGATATACAGTCTCTTAATGATTTCAAGGTATTACTTCTTTAATATATTAAAGTTTTAGATTCTGTAAATTTATTTGAATGTGAAATAAAATTACAGAATTTATAGAGGTATTTGGAAAGATTCAATTAGCAGAGAAAAACTTTACTTGAAAATTATGCACATAAAGTATATTCTTTTCAGTTTGAGAAACATAATGAAATCCTGAGTGTTCAAAAATTTTATTCTAAAGAATCACTTGAAAAAAAAACAGATACTAATGTAATGAGTAGATTTAATAATATATATCAAGGATAGTTTTTTAAAAAAAAGACTCAGAATTAAACTCTAAATCACCTGTACTATCTGTGTGTTAAACTGCAAATCTTTTTATGCCTTTTACATGGCATTTTAGGTATTGTAGTCATTAGCTCAGAGCAAAGAGAAAGTGGCATAATTTGATTATACATAAAATATTGCAGTCCAAATTTAAAAGGAGAAATCTGAAGGGCAGAAGATGAAGTTTTTCTAGCACTAAGCAAAACAAAATTCCACTTTAATGAAGTTTTTGTTGATTGATGTTTTTTAGAAAAAAACAAGAACATGAGTATATTGTTCCTATTGTTGATACAAATGTTTGAGTCCTGTGTAGATCAACTTTTATAATTTGTTGTTTTTAAAATCTTTCAGAACTAACTATGATATTTTGAATTCCAAAAATCACGGACATGCAGACAAGTGTTGAATAAGAACCTAAATCATGTTAAGCAGAGACAAGATTTTATTTTAATCCTGTCCTAGACTTTAAGAACTGAAACACATCTGAGTAGGGGAACAGGTTTAACACACCACTGAAATTTCATAGTGCTTTGCATTTCATATTTCTTGGGCAGAAGTTATGTGTTCCTTCAACGCACTCAGCAAAATAGATACTTAACCCTAGGTATGTTAAATTGCACTTGCAGTATATTAACAGTGTAAGCCATCAGGTATATAGTCCAATGAGACCGCTAGTATGTGCATACCTCTTTACTGCAGAGAGAATTGTTCAGCTGCATAGTACAGACCATGTATGATTGGTACTTAAAGAAGATTCCCCTTTAAATCAACATAATTTCAGATAATGTGGTATTTAATACAAAATTACAACTTTTTTAGGAATTAAACTGTCCCTCACAGAAAGTGTTGTTGTGTTAGGGGGGTGCATGTGTCTCTCATCAGAGAGTTTAATGCAACATGTTTGGAGTTGACTGCTGGGGGAAGAGACTGTGACATTAAAACTGAGCCCAGCAAGTCCGAGTGCAGCTGATGGCAGTCATTTACCTGCCAGATCCTCTCTAAGAAGGAATCTTTGCTGGGGAAATGATGCAATTTTTGGCTTACTGAAATGAAATTAAATGGAGCATTAGCAGATGCATGACAGGGATAATCCATCACAGAGTGGCTGACGCAACAGGTATTTTCCGTCTCTGGACTCCAGGGGTTTCCAGGTAGAGAAGGAACAAAAGTGGCACAGACATGTTTTAGTTCATGTCAGACCTCTCTCTTTCCCTTGTGCTGTCTGAAGCTGTTTCACTCCTAAGTCTCTACTTCTTTGGTTATCTTAGCTCTGGCTGGAGAATTTCACCCTCTTGCTGAAGCATTTTAACAATACCATTCCCTGTTGTGGAATAGAGACAATAGCATTCATCTTTGCTGCATTGGGTACAAGGCCAGTTTCCCCACTGCTGTTAACTTACATAAAATATAACGTGCATTACTCTCAAGAGTAAGAACTCTCAGTGGCTGGGGAGAACCATGCCAAACATATTTTTCCTTTTCTGATTGCTCTTAGAAAACCTTCAGGTACTTCTCAATCCACTGAACTTTGGCAATTTTAGTTTAATTAATTGCTAGAGAAGGGGCATGGATGGCCTTAGTGCCCACAGATACATGCTATTTTTCATTCAGAAATGAAGCCAGGAACAGTGGATGTACATTACTTATCTTCTATCTTGTCTTAGACAGTATAACAGAAACCCATAAAATTAACCATGAAGTGAAAAAGAGCTGGGTCTCCAATTATGATTTGTTCACAGCTTTAAGTTAAGAGAATTTTATAGACCATCTGTTGCCTAGAACTTCCTCCTACATACTAAATCATAGGACATCCAGCAAATAGCCTCAGAAACATTTCCAGTTTTCTATCTGTATTAGGATATCAGTCTGGCAGATGCATTTCACAAGCTCCTAAATCATATTCATGTTCTGAGAGCAATGCCAAAGATTCATTGTGCAACAAAATTTATGTGCAAATGGCTGCATAGGACATCTTTGGCAAGTAGGCTGCAATTACTCCTTGTCCTATTTGAATGTAATTTTACTTTAGGAACAGGTGTTTCCCTTAAATGTAGTCTTCATGAAGTTCTCTTTTTTTAGAGATTAAAAGGGTACCCTGAATATTCATTGTTCTTGGCAGCTGACTGTGAACATTTTTTTCCTCCTAGTCAAAGGGTCAGTAAAGATAATAAATCAATACTACTTTATGACTTGCATAAGTATTTATTTTGAAGTGGGTGGAACTGTTGTCGTACAACCAGGCTGCCAGGACTTGTCTCATTTCACACATAATAACCTGCTTAGCTCTTCGAAAGGTAAATGCCAAATAGCATTTGGTTATGACAAGCACTAGTATCTATTTTATGACAACATAGCTGGTTACCTAATAATGTTGTTCAGGATTTCAGTGCACTGGGTAAAAAAAAAACAAATACTAACTGCAAATCTTACATGCAGTCCAGTTTGCTGGATTCATGCCTTCTCTTACCATCCACAGTTCTAAGTCTTTGGATATTTCTAGGCTGATATGACTTATTTGCTCTTGACAGGTGTGTATATAGTTTGTCTTATAATCTAACATGAACATGAAGCACTAGCAAAAAGCAGCTGGAGATTTTAATCTCAGTGCAACACTCAACATTAGAATTTCAGGTGGTGCAAAATGCCTGTGCAATTGCAGTCCTCTTGTGCTTGGCTCCCCTTCAAGGACTGAAAATGAGCTGAAAGCAGGGCAGCTACTTCTCTCATATTAGGAAAGCTTTAAACAGTGTGTCTGGTGATTGTCAGTTATGTTCTTCCTAACAACTGGGAGAGATAAAACATCAAGAAAGATACAAACAGGTTATCCAGGAACAGAGAGTCCAAAAGGCAGAACTATTTTCTCTCATAAAATATAGACCTCACCCAGAACTAAGCTAAAAAGCATAGTATTGACAAAAACCTTTTGCCCATTGGCAAGTCTTAACATTTCTGTAACTCTCTGAGTATGAAGCATATTTGTTGAGCTGTCAGGTCAGCCTTTACTCCCATGGTAGCTTCACCATCAACAGTTCCAGCTGGAGAGGGCATGTGTCTGTCCCATTCAAGGAGTTGAAGTATTTTGGTGGCATCAAAGGGGTTTTCTGTATCCATAAAAAAACCCTCCCAAGCCTTTTTAAAGTAATGATTTCTGGGGTCGTGTTTGTTATTATTCAAAACACAGGCAGAAAGCTTTAGTGTTTGAGATCAAGCCAGATGATGACCTTGAGGGCATCTGGCAGCTCCCACCCCATCAGAGGCTTGTTTGCTGCTGTTAAACCAATAGGTCTGCATTAGGTAAGTAATTTAAGTGTGATGAAGATGAGTTGGAAAGAAAAGAAAGAAAGACAAACAGTAGAATGATTAGAAAAAAGTAGCAGTTGGACTGGCGTAAATATCCCCCTCCAGAATTTAAGAACTGCAGATTTACACCTCAGGATAATAGCAAAGAATTGTAGAGAAACATAAACAAGAAATAAGAAGGAGGTAGAGAAATAAAATCAAACCCTGGACCTCTACCTCAGCTGACCCATCAGATTTGTGAACACTAAATCATCCCAAGAGCCAAGTTACAAAATCCTGCCAGGATTGAATGAGACTCCATTAGTATAAAAACAGTAATTTGCAAAAGAAAAGCACTGAAACAAAACTATTATCAAACTATTATTACAGTAGCTGGGCTGTGTATAATAAACTCATTAGTTTACTTATGCTGCTATATTGGTTTCAGCATATAAACAGGTTTTCATAGTTGCACACCCACAACGACAAATAATCAAATCTGCATAACGCCAGGTGTTGTGATCAGTTCAAATTTTTGTCCTGTACCTTGGCACTTTTTTAGGTTCTCCCAGCTTTAGTAGCCTGTAAATATGCAAGTCTAGGGCCATGACAGGAAGATGCTGCACAGGCATTTTTTAACATACCCTTTGGGCGGTCCAACACAGTTTTCTTTATGTTTAATGGAGAATAGTTCATTGCTGAAGGTCAAATGAAGTCCCCTGTGTCCTATCACTCTCTGTACATAGGCTTGTTTGTCAAAAAAGGTCAGCTGAATTGTGGGATCAGTGAAAAGTGGGATAGCAACCTAAAGGAACTATCCATTTAACTTTCATTACTTGGTATTATTTTATTTTCAAAACCCTCATTATTTGACAGGACAAGTTGGATTTTTTTTATATTTGTATAGGTCTTGAAGAGCTCTTCCCTTAAATCTTCCAAAAGTAACATCTTCAGGGACAACCCAAGTATGGGAGATTTTGGCCCAGATAGGAAGTGTTTTGGAAACTTAGCAAATATATAAACAGAGAATATATAATGAAGACCCTGTAACTGACTGATGCCTTGCACGAATGAGCTATTTAAAGCTTATTTTTGTGTACTTAGCCCCCACAAACTGGACCACAGAATCCAGACTGTAGTTCCTGCTGCCGTGGTGACTTTGGAGTTCGACTCTACCAAGGACCCCCAGGACCCCCTGGGCCCCCTGGGATGCCAGGTAAAGATGGAGCTTAATTGATTTTTTGATCAGTCTAATTACAGGCCATTCTATGAAATATCAGAGAATGGTCCAAGCATCAGTACTTGGGGACAGATTCAGAAACAAGTTTATCCATAATTTTTGGGAAGACAGAGAGCTTCAGCTACACTCTAAAGTCTTCTAGTGAAAACCTATTTGTTATTAAAATTCAGCTTTCACAAATTCATACTAAAAGTAATCTTATTATATTTCTAGGGCAAATTGGTCTCTTTTCTTAAAGCAGCATGAAGCTTCCATTAAAGCTGGAGGAATTTGTTCCTTGGAGTAGATTATTGTGATCACCTTTGAATGTTCAGCTATTGTGTGCTGTATTCAGGAGCTTTTTTTTTTCCATCTAGCATACTGCTAGCCAATATTTTACAGAGACACACATGTTCCTGCTCTCTCATAGAAATTTCTTCATTATTCTTGCTTTCTATAATAAAATGTACCTCTTTTTTTCCCATTAAAAATGCAGACAGAAAAATAGGATACACAAGAAAAGGGTATACTTCGATGTGATAACTGTTATGGAAAAAGAAGACCTAAAGAAGGGAAAAAGATAGTTGTGTGCTGGTCTAAGTATGTTACAGCAGCTACCTTCAGGAATTTGAAAATCACTGTTCCTAAAGCAGATGTACAATGTAAATAAACATGTCACTGACTGACAGATTTGTCTCATCTTCAAAAGCTTATGTCTCCTGTCATCACAATAAAATGCAATTTCACAATCCTTCTGTCTCACAAATGAACTGACAGTAACAGACATACACAAAAACATAATGTAGTGATTTTTGGTAGAACCGGTTTACAGTAACAGTTAAATCTCACTGTCATGCGTTAAATCTGAGTGAAAGAAGTGTTTCAAGAACTAGCTTCAGTTGGCAAAATGGTGAAATAAATTGTTACTTTGATATATTTTGTATATTAGGCAAAATAAGGTCATAGGCATATTTGATATTAGCCTGCATCATTTATTGATTAACTCCCATTGTTTGCAGACTTCTGTTCTGAACTGGTAGAGAAGTAATTCTGGCTTTACATTTAGGATTGTTCTCGTTATTTTTAAGAGTTACTGATTTCTCTATCCAAAGGAAAATTTGCTTAATTTCTTCCACCATTTAGCTTCCTTGTTTAAAGTAATTTTTTTTCCTCAACACAAAAACTCTGAAGAATTGTTTAATCATTTTATTTGATCTCAAACACCACCATGTTTATTGTAAATCAACAACCAGAGTGATTAATCAGGGAACAAGCAGAGTGGCAAAGAATATATTTTCAATTCAGCTAGAATTAGAACAACAGTGACACTAATTAATCCCCAGAGTAATTAATTGAAAGGTCAGGCTTTTGCTTCAGGTAGGCAAAATAATTGTTCAGTGATTCCAGCCAACTTTAAAATTTTGTCAGTTGCATAAACGTTTGCTCAATCATTTCCTCAGTAAATATCAGAAAGCAAGTAATACTGCAGGTGCAGGAATACGTTTTTATAATGACCCTTTCTACAAGAAGCCATCTCAAAAAAGTTTATAAAGCTTTTTAAAAATTATCTGTTCATGAAAATTTTGTCTTTTTTTAAATCTAGGAACATGCAGTCAGTCAAACCCTTCAAGCTAACCAGCACCCTGAGAATGCACACTCCCATTTTTGGCACAGACAGGTCATTTCGCTAGTTTAAGGCTACAGCCATTCTTCATTTGTGTAGACATGTTTTAAAGATAGCAAAATGTTACTCAAAATTATCTCATCCTATCCTAATTATACTAAAGTATCAGGAAATAGGTTTTTATACAAAAAGAAAAGCAAGAGTGCTTATGCAGACTACCTGGTATGTGTCAATAGGCAGTGGCTTTTGCTTTCCTGAAGCCTCATGTCCACTGAGGGCTTGTACTTGCACACCTCCCCAACAACACAATGACCTGAAACATCGAGAGTTTACACAAAACCAAGATAGCATGAAGGTTAACTCCTAAGCATCAATCTACATCCTTCTGGAAACTTGTTCATCAAAGCCTTCGCCTTCAGCTTAACCACACAGCTGTTTCTTATCCATCACAGCTCAGTCTGGGTTGTATGGTACTGAAAAGTCCATGTGTTACAAACTGGTGGAAAAGATCCTGTCACAGTTATCTGTTAAAATACATTATATGAAATTATTTAAGTTAAACAGAATGCTTTGTGTCCCTTAAGGAAATCACGGAAACAACGGGAATAATGGTGCAACTGGCCAGGAAGGAGCCAAAGGTGAGAAAGGAGACAAAGGAGATATGGGACCAAGGGGAGAACGTGGCCATCATGGACCCAAAGGCGAGAAGGGTTACCCTGGGATTCCCCCAGAGCTACAGGTACAAAATCTCTGGCTTGTGTTGGCTGCAGCAGTTCTCAGGTTATGGTTTTCTCTGAAAAACAGCACCTAACTACTGTAAGATACTTAAGAAGCAAATCCCCCTGTACATTAATACAGCAAGAGACATATATAGACTTTGTCATATCTGACAAATGTGCTCTGTCAGGTCTTCCTGGAAAAGCAAGACATCAGGGCTTAGTCCTTCTCTAGAGTAAGAATCCAGCTGAGAAACAAGCAGAAAGAAACATAAGGCAGAAAGTCAGTATCTAGATCATTAAAGGAGAATAACGGAGATTATAATTTTTTTATCAAGCTGTAACACACATATAACTGCTCTTCCTATGGCATATGAAAAGAGTAAAGGGGTCACTCAGGCCCGTGCTCCTCAGGTCAGTCAGGCTTTGTGAGATTCTCAGTAGCATTTGTGTCCAACTCCTCAAAGTATGGGATCAAAAACTCTGATCACAGACAGAAGTTGCCTGCTTTTGAAAAATACCTGTCAATAACTATCTGTGTTTTCATATGTTTAGATACTTTAAATATGTTGAGAAGCATATAGCTTCTGCCTATGAATGAACTACCCAAAAGCCAGATGAGCATTAAAACATGGGTTCAAACCTGAGCTCGTAAGGATGAGAGATGGGCTATACTTATGTGGGCTCAACACTGCTGGCCTAGTCCTGTAGCTTTTGCATTACAGCTTCTTCATGTCCTAGGAATCTGGCAGATGGCTGAGTGCTTATGTATATATATACCTGCAGTGCGGTGGAGACATGGTGTTGTCCTGTTTATAAGGTAACCAAAAGTAAATGGGACTTGGATAACTAAGACTCTTGGTTGCTGTTGCAAAATGGATTTAAATAAGTTGCCCACACTGTATACTGCCATGTAGTATGAGCAGTAATATGAGTATGTAATATGAGCAGTTCATCTGCAATAGCAGGAAGACCTGACTACCTCTATGATGTAGCATAGCTAAGGTGTTGAAGGTGAGATTCAGGTGCGTGGCAAGCCTTTGAGATGTATCCACCCTCATCTCCGGCTGTCAGTGTGAAAGGGGCTTCTGTAGGTCAGATCAGCCAGCCCTGTGTGGGGGAATCCTAAGGCACTTCAGATGGCATCGCATGCATTTGCGTGGGCAAGTGATTGCAGTCAGACTGAGCTGCAGAGAGCCTACATGTGAGGGAGGAATCTAGACTCCCATTACAATTCCTGAGGATCTAGAAGAGCAACTCACCTTAATCTGACAGTCACTGCTGCTTTTGGGCAAATGGAACTTCAGACATGACAGAGCATATAGATCTCCAGAATCTATAAGGGAGTTAACATCCTCACTCACACAAACACACTTTAATGGAAGTGTTTTAGGCTTGATCTGATTTGTACCCCCTAAAACAAGTGCACCACAGAAGGGACAAAATGGGATATAGCAAATGCACAAAAAGCAATCCCACTTCCAAATATTCTAACTATGGGGAAAACCAAAGTTCTGACCTATTTATTGATCTAAACCTTTTAACTGAATCATACTGTTTCTCAGTAACAGTCATCCATGTATGTTTTACGTCCTTATAAAAGACATGGAAATTAACAGAATAATCAATAGTACAACCAATGTGTGCAGTGTGGGAAAATGGTTTTGGATTTCTTGGCATTGCCTATGTTTGAATTCTCCACCCTAGGTTGCATGAAGATGGGATAATTGTGCAGTGGATGAAAACAGTTTCCAAAATTACTGGACTTTTGTAATAAAGCAGAATTATTCTAGTATTCTTAAAGAATTAACTGGAATTAATATTATAGCTGAATATATTAAAAACATATTTTTGTAATTACATTCAACATAAATCCTTTTGAAATTTTAAATGAGTTATTAGTATTTTTGGTTACATAAAGATAATGGTAGTAATTTAATTAAGAAATGAGTAATGGAAGAGGATAGCTAACAAAAGCTCATATTACAATACCCATTTCCAAGTGAAATTCCTTCACTGTTTTTAACAGATGTGTTTAAAATTTCTTTATGCAGTATAGCATATAATTTCTTGTTAACATCATGCTTAAGAATTTTAGAGTGGGAGTGGGTAGAGGAGAAAACACTTTTGAATGCAATACTCTTTTAAATACAGGATTATTTTAAAAGACTTAGTGTGTACATCTTCAAAAGGAGACCTAGGGAGAAAGAACATCTTTTTCAATTCTTCTGATCAGCCCAAGAAAAGAGAATATGAAATGGAATCTAGACAAAAAGCAATAAATTCCATCAAGCTGCATTGCAGTTACTTTCCTTTAATACATGATGAACTTCAATGTGATCCTGGCTGAAAAACAAGAAGTTAACAATTTGCCATCACAGAAAATACATCCATGCAGGGATAAGGAAAATCAGCCTGAGCTTTCAGCTCACATCTGGAGCTCCTCAAATTTGTGAGCAGATGGCTAATGACTTACATTGTTGGATCCAGACTTGCATTTGGTTTTGCCTGTTTTGGTTTTGTTCTCATTTGGATCTGAAATGAAAGAAGTTTGGAGTGGTTATTTTTTGATAGCAGTATAGATGAAATCTCACAAAAAATCATTTTTGTGAGGGGCAGTAACAACTGTAATTGAACACTTCTCGTCTGAGAAGTCAAGAGATAGAGATAAAACACCAAGTCACTAAGTGACCTTCTGGCATGCAAGTACAGCAATTCTGCCTGGATCCCGTTTACTGACAGATCGGGGGGATCACAGACTCACAGAAGAGATAACCCCCTTCCCTGCACACGCAAGCTGGCAGGGTTGTTCCCTGGTATCTTGCTGAGGGTATCCTGTTTGAATTGTCCAACGTGGGAGGTTTTTCACTGCTTCTACGAAGCTTTTATCGTGGCCAATATGTCTCACTGCAGGAAGTGTAACATGAAGTCAAAGCAGTTTCCACTTTCTTAGTTTCCTGTTGTGGTCTCCACCATCCTCTATTGTCATGACTCAGGGTACAGGGCAACTGGTAAGAGAGAAACAGCATTGACTGTTGAGTCCCAGCAACTGCACTTCTAGAGGACTTCTAATAAAAATTCTTAATAAAAATTCTTAATGTATCTCTGAAGGTAGTTAGCAAGAAACACTAACGTGTCAGATTTCAATGAGCATTATTTATTTCACAAATTCAGCTGAAAACGATATCCAGTCTAAATGCATTGGGGAATATATAAAAACTAGCTTAATCACTTTTGTCAGAAACACCATCCATTTCAAAATCATTTTTCTGTTGATTTATCCTAGAGAGACTTAAAAGTAAATAAAATCCCAAACGAAGGTCCTGACCTGCAAACACTTGCCCATACACTTACTTTTACAGTCATGAATAGTCCAATTGAATGTAAGAAGCCTACTCCTCTTCCAGTTTCATTCAATGGGAGTTTTGTTGCTGGAATTTAATAGCCTTGGAGCAGGCCCTAGAAGAACATCTCTGTCAGGAAAATAAACAGAGAGCAAATACGGGAAAAAAATCCTGTAGCTGATTCTTCTACATGTGTGCATTTCATGAATGACTGCCTGAATAAGAACCACATTTTTGCAGGTCGCATTCATGGCTTCCATGGCTACTCACTTCAGCAACCAGAACAGTGGGATCATCTTCAGCAGTGTTGAAACAAACGTAGGGAATTTTTTTGATGTCATGACTGGAAGATTTGGTGCTCCAGTGAATGGTGAGTGTTTGCAAAACAACATGATGCAGTTCTGGGAGCTATAGGGAAAAGGCACTGACGAGACTTGCTCAGCATAGCTCTTGTTACCTACTTTCAGGAAAAAATTGAAAACTGAGCAAGTCAAGAGAGTGCTTGCCAAGCAGTGAGACTAGTGCTGGCACAAAGTGCTTGCCAAACAGTGAGACTAGTGCTGGCATAAAGGCAGAAGAAGGAGGAATGGTCAGAGCTCGGGAGGAAGCAGGACATCTGCTTCACAGTTGCCTCCTCCATGCCCTGCCTCCAGTCACTCTCTTCATCTTCCCTTACACCAGTTCAGCTGTGAGCTGGCCTACAACTGTGGCTGGCAATGAGGCATTACAGTTTTTCCTGAGTAATTTTTCAGCTGCATCAATCTCTCATCTTACACAGCAGTGGTGCAAGAAGAACAATAGGAGGTAGGGGAGGCTGGGCCACAATCAAAAACATATGTAAGCAAAACCTGAAACCAGCATCCTTCACTTAGCCTTTCTCACCCTGCCATTGATATACTCATTGCTATTGGGAATGATATTAAATTACATAAAAGTCAGCCCCTCCAAGTTTTTTCTAGCACATTTTACTGACGGTTAGGGGTGTGTGTCCTCACAGCTGCTTCCTTTTGAGGTTAATATGCATGTGGATGTCAACAAGCTTTGACCCACAATGATTTAATGACTTTGATGCAAACTCCAAGCTCCCATTGCAGAGTCAAT
The DNA here is from genome assembly GCA_013398125.1 of Aegotheles bennettii. Lineage (NCBI taxonomy): Eukaryota > Metazoa > Chordata > Aves > Caprimulgiformes > Aegothelidae > Aegotheles > Aegotheles bennettii. The sequence goes on along the minus strand of VZRW01004216.1, from coordinate 14,356 downwards.
GCTACAGACTTACTGTTCAGGAGCCAGGACCTTGTCTTCCCACCTGAAGGATTCTTGTGGGGCTAATGACACATAACATGGTTGCACTGACAACATTGTTGGCACCTTTCAGACAGAGGAGACAGCTAAAAAGAAAAAGGGGGATGGTAAGGGTGTGTTGTGCAAGAAGAAAAAGTAGTGGCTACATCTGCATTGTACAGGATGCAGTACAGCCAGGTGAGCAACAACGGGTGCTGCTAAAACCACTCACCCCCTGACTGACCTGGGCAATGTGCTGGTTGTCTGACAGCCTCTGAGGCTGAGCCCTGGCTGGCCTGGAGGCTGCCCTTTCGGGAGACAGCAGGAGCAAGAAGGTAAGGAAAAAAAGTGAGTGAGGGGTCACTAGACTAAGCCTCTTGGAAATTTCCCTTTCACCAAGAAGGGATGAACGGTCCTGCCACGTTCAAATAGAGTAATTTTTCTGGGACAGGATGTGACTGAACCACTGCCATATGCAGAATAAAAATTAATCAGATTTTGGCACACTATAAGCAGAAACAAAATACCCACTGACAAATGGAAGGTAATTTTGGCCTCAGATGTTTTGTTTTCTAAGTAAGAACCACAAGTCTGTAGCATGACTACCTCCCTCTATAATGCAAACATGTTGTATTTTGTAATCTTTCCAGGTGTATATTTCTTCACCTTTAACATGATGAAACATGAAGATGTGGAGGAAGTGTATGTGTACCTGATGCATAATGGTAATACAGTTTTCAGCTTATATAGGTAAGTGAAGGGCAAGGCCATGTTAACGCAAAAGTCATGTTTGCACAGATGTGATAGCTTGCTCATGTTTCAATGATAGAATCATAGAATTGTTTTGGTTGGAAAAGACCTTTAAGATCACCAAATCCAACTGTTAACAAGAAACATGAAATTGTTTATTTTTTTAAAGAAATTTCATAGAGTGAAATAATCAAGAGAAAAACTATTGTATTTTGCCCTCCTCAACTTGTAAATTTGGATCATACGTGCCACAGATCATGGACCTAAAATTCAGCCTTGATCACGAGTTTCTCAAAGCTCAGGAGAAAGGAATTAGCACTGCAAGTCCAGTGGTATCATGCTGGCATTCTGCTAAATCATATCTTCATCTTCATTTTGCCTGTTAGACTAGTAACAGTGTTGTTAAAGATTAAGGGAGAAAAATTTACTTCAATGTTGGAGAGCTTTTAAACTGCAGCAGTAAGGATGAGTAAGAAGCCAAGGTCCTCCATTTACTGGCTTTGTTATTATTAGCACACTTGGAATAAAAAGTTCCTGAACTCTTTGTTAGCTGAAGGACCATCAACAATAGCATTCACTTCTAGCTTATCAGCTTCTGTATAGACCAGGTCAAGAAGCTTGTAGCCAGACGGCTATCTGAAAAAAACATGTGTTTGGAAAAAACATTCCCCAGGACCCCCTGATCCCTATAGCCCCGGAAGAAGTCAGGACAAAGGAGGAGATTGCCTTGGTAGATGAGGATTGGGTTAGGAATCGGTTGAGCAATCTGGACATCCATAAATCGATGGGTCCGGATGGAATGCACCCATGGGTGCTGAGGGAGCTGGCAGAGGTCATTGCTAGGCCACTCTCCATCATCTTTGGTAAGTCATGGGCAACAGGAGAGGTGCCTGAGGACTGGAGGAAAGCAAATGTCACTCCAGTCTACAATAAGGGCAAGAAGGAGGACCCGGGTAACTATAGACCGGTCAGCCTCACTTCCATCCCTGGAAAGGTGATGGAACAACTTGTTCTTGGCACTATCTCTAGGCATATCAAGGATGAGGGGGTCATTAAGAGTAGTCAACATGGCTTTACCAAGGGTAAGTCATGTTTGACCAACCTTATAGCCTTCTATGAGGAAATAACTAGGTGGAT
>VZRW01004216.1:0-11903 GCA_013398125.1 Aegotheles bennettii | reverse complement strand
AAGGGAGGGGAACATCTCCCTTATGAGGAAAGGCTGAGGAAGCTGGGTGTCTTTAGCTTGGAGAAAAGGAGGCTGAGGGGTGACCTCATCCATGTTTACAAATATGTAAAGGGTGAGTGTCAGGATGATGGAGCCAAGCTTTTTACAGTAATGACCAATGATAGGACAAGGGGCAATGGTTGCAAACTGGAGCACAGGAGGTTCCATGTGAATATCAGGAAAAACTTCTTTACTGTGAGAGTGACAGAGCACTGGAACAGGCTGCCCAGAGAGGTTGTGGAGTCTCCTTCACTGGAGACATTCAAACCCCGCCTGGATGCGTTCCTGTGTGATGGACTCTAGGTGACCCTGCTCTGGCAGGGGGGGTGGACTAGATGATCTTTCGAGGTCCCTTCCAACCCCTAGGATTCTGTGATTCTGTGATTTCTTTAGTACCAACTAGGGGTCTGACACCAAAACCAAGCTTCTCTCCTAGCCTGAATAAACAGACACAAAAGCTTAGACTGATCGCACTGGATTTTAGGCACTTAAATGACAGCAGGTTCATTTAAGCTGTCAAGGTTTCTTCAACAGTCCATATCTGAAGCACCATCAAAGGGTGCTTCATTCTCAGTAGATCTTTCAGGCAAAAGAAAAAGTGCCTAAGTTTTTTCCCCTGAAGCACTGATGTCAGAAAAGGCAACAGATGGAAGGAAAAGAACATTCACATAAAGCCAGCAGGTTAGCCCAGATCAAACATATCTACATTCCAATAAAAGGGTTCAGGTTGGAGTGAGCTGCCTGTCTCTGTCCACTGCCTGTGCCTGCAGCCCAGGGGCTCATCTCACATGAGACTCAACCTTGAGGCATTTAAAATTAGCTGGGATGTGTTCAAAAAAACATCATGATGGGAAATCTGGAGTGTTGTGATGAATGAACAGAGCTTCATTCTAAACAACAAATTTGTTCCTGAGTCTTGGGAAAAAATACATTATCTAAACACCCTAAATTTCAGAAAGGAATGAAATTATGTGATTAGGCAAGGTGCAAAATTTGACTAGGAGATCAGGTGAGAAAGATGTCAAAATTTCCTCATAAAGCTGAAAAAATCTTAGCAAGCATTTCAAGGAAGTTTTGCTCAGGATAACAATGTATTTTCTTGGATTCTTTTTTTTTAAAGTTGTTTGCTTGATCATTGTTGAGAAACAAAAAGCTGACTTGTTAAAATATTAAATCCTTAGCTATGAATCAAAAGGGAAAGCAGACACTTCAGGAAACAGTGCAGTGCTAAAACTTGCCAAGGGAGATGAAGTTTGGCTGCGAATGGGAAATGGAGCCCTCCACGGGGACCATCAACGCTTCTCTACCTTTGCTGGGTTTCTTCTTTTTGAAACCAAGTAAAAAAAGAAACAACCCAATAGATATTTATCTGAGGAAACTTCTTTTATGGAACTGATATTATTCTCTGGACTGTGGAATAGCATTATGACATTGAAAGATCAAGAAGGCTGGTTCTGATGCAATGCATTGCCACATGTACGTCAAAGATGAGATAAATACATTGGGTAGTTGACAAACTTACAGATTCACGGAAGATGCATTGTCATCTGGGCTGTACCTAGTGAATCGTTAAATGTTGCTATTGCTCTCTTCTCCAAAGTAACTGAAAAACAAAGGAAAAGGAGTTTAAATAACCTAGAGAGCAGTTTGCACAGTAAAGTTGATTTTTGTCTATAAACATACTTTAGTTAAGTGTATGTCAGGAATTGAACAATTGATTCATGGTTTTTTGTTCATTTATTCAGTTCTTATTACATGTTCATTTAACTTTGCATCATGAAAACAGGCCTGAATGAGTTATAAGTAGGCTCGGCTGAGACCAGGTTTAAAGGAGTAAGTTTTTACTGGACTATAATGAACTTTACAAATAGAAGAAAAAAATGTGAAAATAAAGACGTCAATGATTCAGGTTTATTGCATTCCCACCCGAAACATCTGAAGTTCTATCTGATGTTATTTTTCATAGATTTTTAGTACATATTTCTGCTGACTCTCTTGAAGAAAGAGTGATAGTAATTCTTGCCTTAGTAGCAGCTTGAAGCAAAGATAATTTAGCCTGGAGTGTAGAGGGGATCAGACAGGGGAATGGTAATGTTTCTTCCTCGCCTTCAAATTGTTAAAACCTGATACAACCAAATGCAAGGTGTCAAAGCAGAGGCATGTATGCTGGAAAAGCTGACATATGCCAAGAGCACAAACAGAGAAACAGACACTTTGTAGAGTTTGGAGCTCTTTTAGAAGGATGTACCTTTGAATATTGCGTATTTACTTAACAGTGAAGTTGTTGACACGGTTTTCCTACCAGGCCTCCAAGAACCAGTGTTTCAGGAAAAGACATTGCAGCCAGGCAAAGCAGCAGCTAATCCAGTTCAATGTTTAACTGATGAAAGCATACACTGGTTCACTCAGAAGTTCTGGTCACAGTAAACATTCTTCTCAAAATTTGGGTACCTCCAATCCTGTCTTGTTCTTTTCACCCGAGTCAACAACAAATATACTAAGATAACACTGAAGTGTGAATGTATCTTCTGCACATTCTGGCTCTCCATACTAATGAAATATAAACTACATTTTATCAGACATAATATTTTAATCAAACATTACCTGCCATTCATGTATGGCAAGCAGGTGCATTTTATTTGAAATTCTTTTGTACTGGATACAGATACCAGCAGCACAACAATAGAGCAAATAAATCAAAATCTGCCCTATGAATTTGTATGTCCTTGTACCCGTTCCTAGTTTATGTAAACCGTGTCTTACTATGAAAAATGCATGTTGATACTTGATGATTATGACTTGTGATTTTTTAGTTTTATGCATCGACCACTGAAAATACTAGTTTTAATGAACTGTCTGATGAGTTTTATTATTTCTTTATGAACTTGAGTCAGGTTTGCACCACATGGGTTTTCAAAACCTGAGAACATGTTATCTTAATAAGCATTTTAGTAAAATTCTGGCATGCTTTCAAACTAAACCTGACCTACCACGTAATCAAATACTGTTATTGTTTGGGAATAAGTGCACAAGTTGTATGAGATATACAGCATCAAGAGCTAATATTCACAGTAGAAAAAATATCTTGAAAAAAGTATTTTTTGCTGTGTTAGGAATGTTTGCTTACTTTGTAACACATACATTTACCCAATAAAGATTAATAGTCATAAAACTATGCTGGTTTGTTCATATCTATATTTATCAAGGACCTTACCATTTGGAGACTATGGAGATATATTATTAATATGAATTTCCTAAGCATTCATTTTACTACTNATATACACATATCCAGGCACATCATGTTTAAATCTCAAAGGTTTCCTTTGGGGACTTAATTTTTCTTTATGGCATGGCCATTTTGGTCAGAATAAAGCACTTAGAAACTATGATACCTATACTTATGCTAACCTCCTTCACTTTATCTCTTGTAATGGCCAAGATACAGAGAAAATCAAGTTTTGCCATTCTCATTTTATGTTGTTTTCACAAGTTTTGTGCAACTTGCCCTGCTAAGAGCAGAAAGCAACTAAGAATAACCACAAAAGCTTCTGATGAAGAAACAGCACCATGGTCACAATTTCAAGGTTAAAGCTAAGAGGTTTTCTACATCAAGGTTGAAACTTCCTAGTTTTTGTATGAATCTCTGCAGTCTTTTTTTTCTGCAAAGTTATTGCATGCAATCTGTCGACTGAGTGTTTTAATACTTTACATATATATTAACTTAATATTAATTTCAAAAACCCTTCTAAATGTAGCAGCTGACACAAACATCTGTGTGTGTGTGTTCCTCAAAATTATCAAGTTTTGTATTCAGTAAGTCATGTGGAATGTATGTTTTTTCTCAGAAATGTTTATGAAAATTAGTCATCTTTCCAACGCTGATAATAACTGAAAGTGTCTTCCTTAGCAGCTCAAAACAAAAAGTATTCTGTCAGAGACTTATGTCCTCTGCTTTAGAATAGGTGGTATCTTGTAATTTGTGTTATGAATGAGAAATCTTCTGGAAACACAGAAGCTGAAATTTGGAGTATACTTGATGGTTTCTTGCCCAGACTAAGATGAGTCTGTATCTCTCTCACACTCCATGAGCTCCCAGGTTTAAGCAAAACTGGGCAAGACCTGCAAGCCCCTGCCTGCCACAGAGCTGTGGTTTGGTAGGCGATATTCTGCCTCTGCAGTCGGAGCTGGCATCCTAGCAGGAGAAAACACTGCCTCACACAGAGACATGTTGAGCTCTGCTCTGTGTGAAACACCAGCGCCTGCCTTCCCCTGCTTTTCCTCCCTTCGCCCTGAGGCCCAGTGACCACTGCCCCTCCCCGTGACACTCTTGGAAGGTAGCAGCTCTCATCTCCAGCTGCAGAAGCGTTAAGGGCTGCATTTTGTAAAGTAGGGTTGTGTGCCACTTGACAGATGCTGGTTGGATTCCCTTGGCAGATGTAAAACAACCCACTGTGCAAGAAGAACATCAACTAGAATGAAAACGAACTGAAGAAAAATGTCTTAGGTCTGAGCCCCAGTTTCAAGAGTGGTGTTTAAAGAAAGCAGAAAGCATACTCTGATTAGAAATCCTTGAGAAAAAATCTGTCTATGGTTTTAGTTTCAGAGGCTGATCCATGACCTGAGCTTCACTGAGTTGATCCTGAGGAGGCAATTTGGACTGACAAGTCTGCAACCTCAGTCCCACTGAAAACCTTGTGAGCTGAACGGAGGGCTTTAAATAAAGCAACATTTTTCTAAAGAGAAAATAGGGAACACGCTCATCACTCAGATCTTTCATCTTCCCCATGACATTTTGAATTAAGTTTCCTACATTACACCCTACTGATTTCTGAAACAGTTTTAAATAAAAGTCTTTTTTATGAAAACTGTTTTTTCTCCTATTTAGCTCACGTTATTAAAATGATGATTTGTACTCAGAACCAGAAAAATCTCACAAGGACGAAACATGCAGGGAGTTGCTGAGTGGGGTGTGAAAAGGGCCCACAGTTATTCATTCTGGTAAACCAGTAGCAAAATTTCTCTACTTTGCAGTTAGTTCTGCTTTAGCAACCAAAGGAAATAAAAACTGACAGTAATCAGTTCAGATTCAAAAATGTGAGGCAACAAAAAGAATTGTGCAAAGCAGTGTTCCAATCTGGGTGTCGTAGTTGGATGCCAGTGAAGAAACACACGAACTCCAGAAACTATTTTCATAAATTAAAAGACCTCAATACAACATGGATTTCCTAGTATGACCAGGTTCCCTCCTGCACCAAGGGGTGACAGGTCCTTTCGTCTTTGGGCCAAACCACACAGTCCTAGCAGGAGTCAGAGCATCTGCAGTGCCATGTTATTTTTCATTATCAAATAGTTTCCCTGAGGGAATTACACAGCACATAAGCAGCAGCAGAGAACAGCCATACTTGCCACACCTGAACCCCCTGCTCTCTGGTTAAATTGGTGCTAAAAGACAAAACAGTGCCAGAGCCTGTTCACCAGCCCAGAGATATAATATGACTATGTTACTGCTAATTAAACTCTCACAGTCTCCGTAGCAGGGTGTCTGCTTGCAAAACTGTCTGTTGGAACTGATCCCTGGCTTGCACTAACTTTTAAGTAGTACTCAAGAAAAGCTGGGGAGATAGCTCCTTGTCATGGGCTAAAGGCAGTCCAGAACCGTTTAGTTAATGTAGTTGTATAACCCATCAATTCTATATCAACACAACACTACAACTCGGCAGTTCCCAGACATGGACATTCCTGTTGCTGTTTAACTCACTGGAGTGTACACCATCCTTGAGCACCTTGCAGGCTGTACAAAGACGACGATGGCTTCTTGACATTGCAAATTCCTCCCAACAGGAGTGACTGTCTAGGTCACTCTTTTCTTCCTAGAAGAGAGAAGAAGAAGATAGATTGATTAAATCAGATTTTGGCATGAAGACTGTAAAAATGACAGTGGGAGAGGCTCAATATTGCATTTGAAATAGGGCAGGGCATTCTCCATGAATCCATTCACAGAACCATAAAACCCACGCAGTGCAGGGTTTTATTAAACAAAGAGACTTCTTGTGTTAACTGGTGAAAAAATGCATAAATTTCACAAAAAAACCCCCAGTTTTTTAAAGGAGCCACATTGGTATAACACCAAGAATTGAAATACCCATGTTAAAATAATCTTTGACACCTTAGCTCCTGTTTCCAATGAATTTGTCTCACAGTATGTTCTTCCCATCACATAGTCATATGCTAGTTCCAGTCTCATCCAGCAGCAATTATATGCCTCTTGCTGAATAAGGCAATGGTCACATACTGGAATGTGTTAGCAAGCAGTGAATATAGAACAGCTCCATTCAGTAACTTTGTCCAAATGTACAGTTACTGAAGCACCATTACTACAGAAAATAGAGCATACTATTAAGTAAGAAATATGATAGGAATTAAATTTGCAGCAGCAACCTTGTTTTAGCATTTTCTAAGAGCCTAATTTTTCAGTCTTGGTAGTTCTTTGAAAGAAAAACACTCTCGGCTCTCACAGCACACTAAAATTGATGAAAGCCAAGGAAGTCCCTAGGGACTGAAACTTTACAACAGGAGATAGGAATTCAGAGTTCATGCTATTCTGTCATATGAAAAGTCCTGTCTGCAGCTGAAAGTGCTGGATGGTATTTCATTTGTCTCCTGTTCATCTTTTAAACTAGAAAAAGATGTAGAAGTATGCTTGTTTTGAATAAAATCTTTCAGATACTGCATTGCTCCCATCAATGCTTTCTTCTCTCCAAGACCATCTGCTTCTCAGAATGGCCCATGTTTGCTTTCCAAATTATCAAAGGCACACAAAATAAAGGACACCAATTAGGTATGCCATAGCTAATGCACAAATAGATGGCTCATGGGCAAGGTGATGGAAACAGTTCATAGAAATAAAGGCTTATCAATCCATTACACTAGCAATGCAGGAGAAATTGTCTTTGATGAATGTGATGGACAACACTATCCATCCGTAATGGCTCGCTGGAAATAAGTCAGGGAAGGATGGCCAAGTGGTAGTACATATGATGCCCAGCACAGAGATGAAACTCAGTAACCAGGCAAACAAAATCTGGGAATAAACCTGGTCTGGTTTCCAGTCCCTACAACAGTGGTTAATAATAAACTTGCAGGAAAATATTTATTTTCTACTCATCATAAAGATTAGCTATAAAAAGCTTTTTGTCAGTCTCTTCCTATAAATCACAAAAGCACAGTAATGCCGTAAGCTGTGACTCGAAGGAAATAAAATAAAAGTATTTTGGTTCAGGTACAAAGGTAAATGTCCAAAGTACAGAAATCACCATCACAGGCATCAGTAATTTGTTCTCCTACTTTAACAGAGTACCAAGGGCCAAATTTCTGACACTAGGAAGTTAATGGAAAACCTGATCGCTGTAGCAAGACCAGATCATCATCCCAGCGACTGACTGGACTGAACAACACACAAACAGTAGTTTTTCTAGCATATGTCAATTTTAATGAAGTAGCACAAGGCAGCTTGTACAATTACTTTCTGTGGGTGAGACTGAGCTTTCATTTCTAAATCTAAAATTCATAATCTCAGACAGACAGAGCCAGATTCTCAAGCAACATGAATACACAGCTACTTTAGAGGGATGTAGCAATCTCAGGACGGATTTGTCCTGGGGCTCTTTGCTGATGTGTGGTGAGATGTACACTTAAGAGAGTGAGCAATTATGTTGTTATGGTTTGAAGTTTTTGTCTGTCTCGGAAAGGAACAGATTATTCCATAACAAGACTTCTTGCCAGAAAACTGATAAAGGTGAAGGAATCAGGAGCTGAGTTTTTTTTCTTTTCTTCTGTTTGGACTCTGGCTTGGATTCGTGAGGGGAGGGGGAGCGGCAGAGCAAGAAGCGGCCGCTTATCAGGGTTTTTTTTCTTCTTTCTTCCCCGGGCTCTTCAGCAGAAGAGACGAGAGGAGAATTCTTTCTTCCCTGGACTCCTGGTTTCGGGATTTTGTAAATATATCTATCCTTTTCCCCTTCCATTTCCCTTTTTTACCTGTTATCCCTTTTTTTCCTGTTTTCATTAAATTTGTATAGTTTGTTTTCAATCTCCAAGCGCTTGGTTTGTATTGTTTATTTCTTTTTCTTCCCTTTGGGGAAGAAGTGAGCAATAAATATTGTCTTGGAGGCTTGCAGTCCGCCCTAGCTGCGAAAACCAAGACAAATGTGCAAATCCACTCTGACACAGAAGCAGAGACACAGAGAAAGGCAATGAGATGATTCAAGGTGAATCATCTATTGAAACTGCAGAGAATAATCTGATGCATTTGACAAGTGCATTGTACAAGGGGCAGTGTATCACAACAGCACACAATATGAGATCTGAAATATGGAGTTTCACCTGTGCTGTCCTTGTGGTTACCAAGAAGTCCTATCAATGGAGCACAGCTTCTATTCAGGCAAGGCATAAATGCAGGCTTCGGGATAAAGCACCCACGCTGAAAAGCTTTCATAAACCTGGGATGCAAAAATACCACCATAAATTTTGTGAGAATCTTTAAAGTCCTCAATTTCAGATCAATTTAGATATGTTTGAATTGACTAGAGAAGTTTCACCCTAAGTAGTGTCCTACAACTTGCATTTTTAGGCAATTATAATTACCAAGATTTGAAATATTCTAACAGATGTGAGCAATTCTTGCATTTTCATTTAACAAAACCAATACAAACTATACTGATATCAGTATCTCTTTAACCATGAATGAAGATGGGCTAAATTGTAAACAACACACGTGAAAAGGGAGAATCGAGGTTTTGTGTACTGCTATAACCTCACATTCCTGCCTTGGTATTTGTCTAAAAGATTAAGAGCAACTGTAAACAACAAATCTGATAAAAACTGTGAAAGTCTGGCATGCCTTGTAGTGATGGTACCGCTGCAGGAAATATTGATATAACACACAGTATAGATAATTTCATTTCTTTAATACTGACTGTGGAATACACTTTTTTCAGTATAGGAATTATATACATTGAACAGACAGTGACTCCCTGACATAATTCTATAAAGCTCACAAAAGTGGCCTGACAAGGTGTGAAACATAACTGAGCATCCTGCCACCCACAGTGCAGTTTTAATCTCAAAACAATCTCCTTTTCTACATCCATTGCCTCTGTAATTCATATAGCCACCTACCTCCTGCTGCATGTCAATAATGCACGTTAAATGGTACCACACACACAAGCACTGCACTGGTTTTATTGTAAGCCCGTGCTAGGGGATGTCTCCTTGTTTCCAACATATATTTTTCTGGCCAAATTGCTGCTTCAGGAGAGTTTGCTGGATTCACATCATTAGCCTCATCTCTTGGTTAATTGGAGTATCTGTTTCTCTCTCATGCCTGTTTATTTCTTAGTTTGTTAAAATAAAATTTTTCAAAGTGGATTTAATGCTCATAAAATGCTGCCCTCACCTCCCTGAAACTGAAATAATTTAATAAGGTCCTGACTCGAATGTCTCTGCCACCGAGTACCCATTGTAATGGTGGATGCCAACAAAAAAATAAGTGCAAATGGCTGCTCAGTGAAGCCACAGCAAAATTCGGACATTACCCAGTGTATGATTATGGTGTTATTTGGATGTGATAAACTAAACAGCATAGAATGAAATGAAAGGAGCCAACACAACAGAAATTGGCTGTTTCTATTCAACACAAACTCCAAGACCCCAAGGTGAGAGGGAACAAATGAAACTGAAAATAATTTATAGAAATGCAGTCTCCCAATAACATGATGAAGTCTGTGGAAACAAAACTTTATATGGAATAGTGTTTCTGAGGGAAGATGGATAATAAATAAAAGAAGCCAGCTTCATCTGCATGAAAATGCACATATTATTCTCTCTGCCATTTCTTGTGGGTGGCAGCATAGCAGTGGGTACAATCATTGCCGGCATTTCACGACCAGGCGTCTACCTGGAAAATAAAGGATATTATGGCAGTAGGCCTCTTCTGTTTGTTATTTCCAAGCTAGAACAAATTCTACATTCATTTTTGCAGTCTTTACACATTTTTTTAGTTCAACTAATTTAAAATACTAAATAAAATGAGCATAGACTCAATCTTAAGGGCCTCTTTGCTTGGTCTCCTACCTAGTAACCTGAAATGCTGGGAACAGGACATAAGTTTGAGAGCTGTGTTAACCCAACGTCTGTTTCATCACCTCTCCTGGATGGATGTTCATTCCTGTGAGCAGCCTAAACAAAAACAAAACTACCATGGACTCCAGTCAAATACAGCTGCTTTTTTGGCAGGCTGCATTAAAAGAGCAACTGTGCATGAATGCGGGCTTTATTAAACCTGGTCTGATTTAATCAAACATAAGTCCCTGTGCAGGGGAAAGGGTGAAAGTGCCAGGAAGACAGAAGACATTTCTGGCCAAAGCTCCACGACACTCCAGAAGGCTGCTGGGCTGATGGCCTCCATGGTGACCATCTTCTCTTTGTGACACTGCTGAGGTAATAGCTCCACACTGGTGAGCTGCGAGCCATCAAGTTCTTGATTAAAATCTGTATTTATTTAAAATCCCGGTGGCGTACCTTCCACAAGCAGCTGTGCCAGCCTTGTCTGACCAGATTTAGCAGCAACTGCATAATAAGTCACCACCCTAGCTGTAGACTCTGACCCTGAAGGATTGGCTACAGCTGCTGTAGCAGGAGCAACAGGGCCACTACTCGTGAGACTCCACCAGCAGTACTGTGTTCATCTCTGGAGTCCCCAGCATAAGGACATGGAGCTGTTTGAGTCCAGAGGAGGCCACAAAGACAATCAGGAGGCTGGAGCACCTCTCCTATGAAGACAGGCTGAGAGAGTTGGGGTTGTTCAGCCTGAAGAAGAGGAGATTCCAGGGAGACCTCATAGCAGCCTTCCAGTGCTTGAAAGTGGCTACAGGAAAGCTGGAGAGGGACTTTTACAAGGGCATGTAGGACAAGGAGAAATGGTTTCAAACTAAAAGAGAGGAGATTGAGATTGGATGTTAGGAAGAAATTCTTTCCTGTGAGGGTGATGAGACACTGGCCCAGGCTGCCCAGAGAAGCTGCGGCTGCCCCCTCCCTGGCAGTGTTGAAGGCCACGTTGGATGAGGCTTGGAGCAACCTGGTCTATTGGGAGGTGTCCCTACCCCTGGCAGGGTGGGTGGGACTGGANCCCAAACATTACATGGTTCTATGACCAGGCAGCCCAGCTTAAAGGCACATCTGATGGAAAAAAAAAAAAACACAACAGTTTTTATTAGGTCTTCTGCCAATATCCTTAGGTATGACCCTGGGCAGAGGTGTGTGTGGGGTCCGGCCAGCCCTCGCAGCCGCAGGGCTAGGCAGATGGCTAGCGCTGCCGTTAGCCACCCTGTGAAACACCATGGCTCGGCAGCGGGCAGGTTTCCTGAAAAACAGGTGATTTTCACATTCTCTTGGCGCAAGGGAATTAGGAGTTAAGGAACAGGTTAAAGAATGATTTACTAAGAGCTGCTCGCTAAACAATGCATACTGCTTGCTTGAAATTTATTGTGCTTGCCAAGGCAGAATGGGAGGATACAGGACTACTGATAAAAGGGAGGATACAGGACTATGGATAAAAGTGAGGCAAGGACACAGAACTACTGATAAAGGGGGCAACTGTAACATTGTGACTGCTCCTTGGGCCCCAAACCAGTGGGAACCAGCCTTGTGACTGGGCTGCAGCCAAGGAACTAGGGAGCATGCTCAGCACAAAGGGGTGAAGGGTGCAGACCGAGGAAGACTCCTCGTTGCTTCATGCCTGGAGACCCCTGGCCACGACCACCAGGCGGCACTGCGCAGGCGCAATAGCATGGAAATAACTTTTAAACTCA
>VZRW01004215.1:81393-113938 GCA_013398125.1 Aegotheles bennettii | reverse complement strand
CCCGTTTGCTTCCCGGCCGCCGCCCGCCCCGGACACTTTTGTTGGGGGAGAGCGCTTGCGATTAATCTGCTCTGCTGGTGGCACGAATTGCCCGTAGCGGATTTGTTCTAGTAAAGTGAATCTTTCTAGAAGTGACTGGTAGGAAACAAGAGTACAAGTTGGTGTGATGTTACTTCGCGGTTCTCACAAAACTATTCAGAGCTCCATCGCTACCCTGCGAGGAGGTGCCTGCCCAGGAGAGCAGCCGGGGGGCCTGGGGGGGCCTCCCCCCTCCCCCTGGCCCTTCAGCGTCACAAGTGAACTTGAGGGTAGGGGGTGAGGAAGGTTCCTGGTTAGTTGTAAAAATGGAAATTAACATTTAGACAGCTTTTAAAAGTAGCTGGCTCATGTGTTACTCGGTTTGTATTTCACAGCACAACTAAGTCTGAAAAATATTTAAACAAAAATAAAGTCAAGGGAATCGGGTTCATTTTCATCTTGATTTCAAACTTGTATTTTTTAGTATGATCAGCATTTCTAATACAGCTTCCAAAGCCCACAGATTTTATCTAAATAGCTATGCCATTTTTCCCAAGGAAGCAGACTGCCTGATATCAGGAAACCATACATTTCATATTCACCACTGAAGTGTTAGTGCGGCTGTGTTAGATGCATTAGTATTAACTGTTGCACTTTGTCAAGGCTATATTGATATGTAGCAGAATTTGGGGATACATTTAATGGGAAAACAGTGCATCCTCGGAAGTCCATGACTTAACTTACAGATTTTCATCTTCAACTATAAATATTTTTTTTAAAAATCTGCATTTCAGTGGCTGCAGAGGCATTTCTGCTGTGTTAATAACACTTATAGCAGCAGGCTTTTCTCCTGCAGAGTTCTTTGTTGGAAAAACAATTTGTATCAATAAGTCCTGTCCCCCCCAACACACAATTCTGCTGTCTTCCTTCTGAGAATAGTACTATATTAGTGCTAAGTGTATTTGCCAGGATAGCTTCAGTAATCTCTCCAGCAGAAGCATATTTGTGTGCCATTTTGGGAATTTCTCTGAGATAGGAATCTTGAAGATAGAATTAATTTCTAGGGGAAACTTCATAGCCTGTGCATGAGTGCTTTCTTTATCACCTGTCTCCATTTGGCATTCGGAGAAGGTAAATCAAAGTGTGCGATTTGTTATTCTGCTCCACTTGAGAGCTGAACTAAATAACACTTGGTCTGAAATTCTGATTGAAGTTGTAGGAGGATATACTGTATTTAATTTAATGCCCTTTAATAGCATCTTCTTGTTCAGCTCTGATGCTGTCATTTTAAAGGTTGGATCGGTGTAGATTTTCCCTGTAGGGAGTAGGAGGAGTAATCGTTTCAGGAGAAAAAAGTAGTCTAAATTCCTAGAACACTAATAGCCACAAACTTGGCCTAGTGTCCAAGCAGTTGTTTTTTGCCCTTAGGGTTCACTTTGTAATACTCTTTACAATGCTCTGAACAGTTTAGGTATAAATATTACTTGTAGAAGTTGGTGATAATCTGTTTGTTTTTTAAAAAAAAAAGGTTTTGGAGAAGATCGATCAATGCTTCAACAAACAGGAACTCACGTACATTTTATTAAAAGTTACGTGTGGTACTCCTGAAGTCTTGAATGTGACCGTTTATTTAAGCTGTCTTTATACACATCCTTTCAGCTGTGCCTGCCAAGCTATTTGAAATACAGGCGCGCATCAGTTACTGAAGGGGTTTTGCAGTCTCTTGTTAGTTACTGCTTCAGTAAACTAGTTCACAAGTTTAAGAATCTTGTAAGTGAACTTTGTGTATATTCTTTGTTTAGTCTTCAATTCCATAATATTTAGGTAGATTGTGTTATATTAAGCAAGAGGTTAGTGATTACAAAACAAATGTTAAAAGTAGTCTGTGATGCAAGCAAGCACTTTGATTGGTTTTGAAACTGTTTAGGTTTTTTAAAGAATGTTTGAGAAGTTACATTCTTACGTTTGTTTGATTTTTGTTTAAACTATGAGTGTTGGTGAATTTTAGAGTTACAGTAGAAGTTCAGGATTTTTCAATTGTGTGGATATATAACCAAGAAAATTAAATAGACAGAAGTGTCATTCATATGATATGCCAGCATCGATTTGTAAAGCATATCGTAATATTAGAGTCCTATTGGTTTAATGCGAAAGAGAAAAACACCTTTATTTTGGCATTTCTTTCTAGAGCATGAGCTTAAACATAGCAGTGATAAATGATGATATGCATTGTCTAACACTTGCTTTTATATAAATAGCTCCAGAAGATTGCTTAAATGATAATCGAAAATATGAAATAGGGTGGCCTTCATATCACAAGGCCAAGGGTCTACAAATGGAAAAACCGAAATAATGAAATATTTCCAAGGCAACAGACTGTCAACAAGAACGGTAATGCATGGGCATATCATAGAGCTACCAGAGAGGATATTAGATCTTATAGCTCTAGAGCCAGGAGTTATAATGACCTTTATTAAATAGAGCCCTCCCACATTACAACAATCTTTCCAATTTCTGATTTATGGATTAGCAGTCATACTACTCTTCATAATTTGAAACATTCTCCCACTGTATTTGATTTGCTGCATTTTTCTCCACTGGAATCATACATTATTTAGAGCTTACATGGGAGTATTGATCAACAAAAGTTATATTACCTATTTTCAGTAACTAATAGGATTCTGAATAACAAGGTTTTGTCTGTAGCACTGTTTCTACATTCTTTATAGAACAACTGTTTTTTTTCTTACAAGTTATATCCAGTTAGTTTGTTTCATACCAATTTAATGGCATTTTATTCTAATGCTATATTATAAATAAGTTATAAATAATTAGAGAGTTTTGTTAACAGATTAATACAGCACCCAGAACTATAGGATTTTTAAGAGAATATCAGGACATACTTTCAACATCCATCTCCTTTTATTAGTGTCTCACTTGAATTTCGAAGTCTAATATACTGGCAGTTTCAAATCACATTTGTTTGAAACTTGGAACACAAGTTGCCAGCCCAGATGGGAATTTTACTGCGAGAGTGATGTAAAACAGTTGTTGAAAATTGACGTTCTAGGCATTAGTTTCATCAGCATCCTTCCTAAACAGTATGATGTTTAAATAAATGTTTGTTTCATAAAACGATCTTTATAACAATACCGTCTTTATTGGGAAATGTGTTCTAATATAAGAATTTTGAATAACTGATACTGACCATGAAAACTAACTGTTACAGTTTTATTAACATTTTGGGATTGATTCTGCTCCCATTGAGGTCAATAAGATGAAGTTGTTTTACAAACGTGGCAGAATTTCATTTGATATCAATTAAGTAATTGTTTTTTTAGAATTTAATGTTATCAAACCATTTCCTGAAATCTCATCTCATGTGAGTAAACCTTACATTCATTCAGTTCCTCTGATGCATTTCATATTACTGTCACTAGTAGTTCTTGCAGGTGTAAAAGCACCTCATGTGAGATGAGATTTCAGTATTAGTCACGTTGTTTCAAAATGAATCAAGAGAACTTGTTCTGTAGGATGTCAGCCTGGAAATTTGTTCTATATTTTAAACATGAGATATTTTTAAGGTACATAGCCAAGACTTTGCAGTCATTTGTTTCTTAGGTTGGTTGGTTGGTTTGTTTATGCTTAATGTTTGGCTTTTTAGTTTTCTTTTTCTTTCTTTTTTTTTCTTTTTTTTTTTTTAAAAAAAAAAGACACTGCCAAAGATTTATGGCCATGCGAGGAAATGTTTTGAAAATTCATTTAATAATAATTGCATTTTTTCAGAAGAGGCAATTTCTTTCTATGTAATATTTATAAGGCTACTGCATGTTATCTTTAACATACAAAGTCCCATTAGCGCGAATGAGGTGTGTGACTTTTTGTTTAATAGGACTTTGCATAATAAGAATAATTTGTAATAATATTGCATTTCGCTGCATAAGAAGATGTGCCATAGGAAGAATATAATGGTTGCTGCCATGTCCTCTATGACTAGAGCATTGTTCTGTGACTAGCTCGAGCAGTAGTTTTGCAATACACAGAGTCCTAGTCAAATGAATAGGACCGTTGTGCCGTTCATTTGAACAGGACTTTGAGTGGTAAAAATATTTGTTAATTTTCTATGCTATAGTAGTGTATTTCACAGGACAAAGAAGGTGTGGCAAGAGTAGAATAGTATTTGTGTCTGTAACTTGGCAGAACTGGACCCTGTCTTTAAGAGAATATTGAGTTCAAGTTGTACCGTAATCTTTAAAAAAGTCCCAAATGAAATTCTGCATATAATTAAAGTATACTACAGAGAATCACAAGCAAGGATAAAAGTATTTTTACCATGGAATTAAACAGATGTGGATTTGTTCTTAGTGAGATCACAATGACAAACTTTAATGTACTTAGTGAGAGGAGGAGTGAACTTTGCATCTGTGTATTATTGTAAAACGTGAAAGTCTTGAACTATTATTGTAAAACGTGAAAGTTATGCCAGCCCTTACCCAGCACTCTGCATGCAGGTGAGAGTCAGGCACATTAAAGAACAAGTGATATGTAAGCAAGAATTTGAAACGGGTTACTGAAAGCAGACTTTTGAATATTTGTTACAGGCTATTTTCCCAGCCTTTCTTAAATGTTACATTTTGGACTTTCACTCTTTGGCTGTATCTTGTCATTTGTCTGTTCTAGGGAACTCCTCACTGATGTCATACAATGTCTGAAGAAGACTTTAATATTAATACAGAGTATTTCTGTAGATATGTTTTTTTATATAGCTCAGTGTGCTTCAAAAGGTCTGTAAACACTGTTCTACACGTTTTACTGATGTGATAGTTATGCACAAAACGTTTTTGAGAACTAGCAGAAGTGGCAGAAGATGTCAATGTTAACACTAGGAATAAAATTCCAGCCCCCATTTTGACTCTGTATTCAAAGATTGCACTGCCTTCGTTAGAGGGATTTGCATTTCTTTTACAGGCAAAACCTCCACCGAAATAAAGTGCTTTCAGAGAATGGCTTGATTGCAATTTAAAATTAGCTGTTAGCTTGATCTATAATAGAAGTTCAACACTTAAGTTAAATAATTTAAGTGGAAAAGTACTGTTCCACTACCTGCAGGCATTTTAGGTTTACATATGCATATAGTGAACTTACGGGATATAGCCTGAATATTATGTATGTATGCAATCTACAATAATGTCCCTGAGGCTTAGGTTTTCTGAAGAGCCTAGTGGATTTAGGCATGCAAAACATACTGCATTTCAGTGAAATATGGGCACCTAAATCCTATAAGCCTCTTTTAAAATACTTGCCTGGGAATTTTGTCTCCAACAGGAATTTAGAACAAGCTTCATTACACATTACATTGTTTTAAACAGAATTTTATTGAGTAATGAATAGTCTTTAAACAGTAATTTTGGACTAGATCCTAAGGGGTTATAGTTTTGCTTGAATTTGGGCACAGAACTGATATCTTTATGATGGGATCGGTGGTTTCCTCTTGATTACATGACATGTTTGAAAGTCGTACAAATTCACATTTACAATCAGTTTACTCAGAGCCTTTGCTTGTATGAGTTAGGTGGCTCAGAATTGTCCTGCCAAAGCTGCAATTAGTTTAGCAAAAATGTAACAAACCAGATTTTGAAAGAATGCTTGTTAGAAAGCTGTTTTTTCTTAGAGATGCTGGGATACAGAATTTGTTACTTTGTGGGAAAAAATGTAAGTGGGCAGTCTTCACAGGTCAGGGTTGAGGTCAATAGAAAGAACTGAGTGACTGAATCTGTACAGTGCTGACAGCAGGATTAAAAAAGGAAAAAAAGTCTGAAAAAAAGAGAATAGCTGCCAGTGGTACTTATCCTTCAACCTTCACAGCTGCAAAAAAAAAGTTGCTGATTTTATTTGTCTGACTATAGTTAGATGTAGGATTGGCATGTTTGCTTCACCTATGCATAAATTACCAACAGTATGGACAGGAGGTTCTCAAAAAAACCCTGCATTGTAAAAAAAACAAACCTGTTTTTTCTTGGTAAATAACAAGTAGAAGATGAACACAAAAAGAGAAACAAAGGCTTTGGGCTAATTTATTTATTCATTCTTTGTGAGTTGCTGTTCAGTTTTACAACAAAACTTGCATTTCTTGTGGAAAATCAAAAGTACAGTAATTTTTTTCAATGGCTGAATGAGCTAGATAAATGGTACTCAAGTAGCAATGTTTGAAGGATCCAAGTAGTTTACTAAAGTATCTTAATTAATTGGATGTTCAATTTAATAGTGAGGTTTCCTGTTTGTAGGCAGTGCTCTGTAACAAGAACATATATTTGATACTTAAATGATATATGTGATTTTGGAAGGCACATTTTTATTCAAGTTCTGTTTTTACTAAACAACTGTTTTGGATTAACAAACAAAAAGAAATAAATGGAGATGACAGAAAATACAGACTTCCGATGAGAAGCATGATAGAAAAGACACAGCAGATTCCAGATCTTTCAAACACATATATGCTGTTCCTTTTATCAGTCACGCTACTTACACTCAAATTCTGAAACTAAGAGATGCTGTCTTTCCTTTTATTCCTTTGTTAAAGGGAAGAAAAATGCTTCTCTACAGAATTCTGATATGGAAACTGTTACTCCACACTTTCTGAGGGCAGTTTTTCAAATTTTGTTTTTGAATCACTTTTCAAGACTGGAATAGGAGACTGCAGGATATAGCAAACACTGCAAATCCCTGCTTCTCCCCCCTCAAATTATTTGACATTCTGAATGTGCATCTTTAGGAACATCCAGTATTTAGATTCTGGATTTAGGAATCCTTTTGGAGGGAGGGTTGGTTTTTTTATTGTTTCTTAATGGATTTATCATACTACTGCAAAAAAGTATTTAAGTCCTATTCATGACTCTTTTTTTTTTCTTGTGGCAATTATCACATATTATAATATTTGTTCAGTTCAAATAGGAGCAAAATCCCAAATGATTAAGGGAAAAGTGTCTTGTAACTGACAGATAACATCAGAACATTCCACCTGGAAAGCAAAATTAGTATTCTTTATTCTGCTTGTTACTAATTGTGAGGAAAACTTTAAAAGATTTTTCACTGACTTGTATACATGCATATGTTGTGTATAGGCATATGTTGTATGTTAGATAGACACAGTATATATATTTGCTTGAAAGGAAATAAGGCTAGTTGATTGTTTTCAGCAAGCTATAAATGTCTTACTTTAGATAAAGTTAAATGTAAATACATGCATTGGAATGGTGATTTTTTTTTTTCTCTAATGCTGCGAGGGAAAACTAGGCTCATCTTTTTTTTTTTTTTGCACATTTTTATTGTTCTGTGTAAATGTGATTTGTTAATCCTGTGAAATTTGTCATAGATAAATTTGCTTGGATTATCTTGTCACCACCGTATCTGCATTCTTTTGTTCATTGCTTATTCATAATTTAACAGTCTGGCAGTGAGCCTTTTTGGGATGCTCACAAAAGATATATGACCTCTACCAGCTGCTACTATAACCTGCAGAATGCACAGCAAGACATTAGAAACGTGAGGATTCCTCTACTGATTAAAGTGCTCTTCATTTAAGCAGTCTGTTCATAAGAATCTCAGGAATCTTTGTGGATAGCAGTTTTGATTTTTCTTTTCTCACAAAATTAGTTCTAACGTTTTTTTTGCCGAGTGGGAAAACTAACATTGAATCTTAAGATGGTGCTGCTTTGCTTTCAGGTGGACTAATGGAAATTAAATCCCTCATTATATATGCATATGTATACATAAATGTGCATGTGCATATACATATTTGCATATATCTCTACCTATGCGTGTCTAAAATGTATATATACATCTCCTGCAGTTTTACAGTGGGAGAAATTAGTGCCCATGTGTGTTATTTTAAAACTAACTCTTCTAGGAGGATAGTTTCCAGCACATCTATTATCCAGTGCTCATTTACAGAAGAGTTGTGTGATTTAACCCTGCTTTAGCCCAGTCAACTTACAGATGTGTAAATAGTCGATATTATACAGTACACGAAAGACATAAAATAGAATGTTACTTGAAGTGTAACAACATTTTAGATTTTCATTATTCTCCTGACTCAGTTTAGCATATACATTTTTCCCCTTTTTACTTTTTTTTCTTCTTATCTGCAGATCAGCTTGTGAGTAATGGCTAGTTTTTACCTCCCCTTTGTGCTGGCACATGATTATAGTTCAAAATAATTCATTGCTAATCCATGCAGTATTGGTTCATCTCCATCACTCTGTTTTGTGATTAGAGCCTCGGGCCTGTAAGAACATCCTTCTGCACAGTTTTCTATCCTGATTTTCTTTGACTGCAACCCATATTTTAAGTAGTTCTGTCATTACCATTCACCTACCAATCCTTTTGCATTTTTCAAAAATGTATCAATTACAAGAAATTAATATTTTGTTGGGGTTATTTTTCAAGGGTTTATGAAAAATATTTGCTTTCCATTGCAGTAAGTCTCCAGCAGTGGTGTATGTAGGTCTTGGTTCATCTCAGCTGATGAGGGAAATCTGACTTGAGTTTCTCATTTTTCCTTAGCAGTCTGAATTTCCTGTGTACTTATTTACATTAGGTGTCTCAAGAAGTCCAGGATCTTAAAAAGAAATACCACGTCTTTTTGAAACAGACTATAGTAGAATAGTAATTACAGTCTTGCCATTTTTAACACAACAAACCAAACAGAACTGGTATAAAATAAAGCTGGCAGAGGAACTTTTAAAATATATGGGACCTGATCCTACTATGATCACTCTGGTTGAAGTTACATACTGTGTCAGATATAAACTGATATGATGCTAAGAGCTGGGTGTAGATGATATAATGATACTGTGCCTTGATCAGAATTAAATTTAGTATTTCCAGATTATGAACCAAATCCATAATTTTATTTCACATCAAATAATGCTAGTTTTATGAGAAGGTCATTGAAAAGATTTTTCAAGACTTTGTTTCAGCATTGAGTAGTCCTGTGTTCCTTTTAATAATTATTTTCATCTCATTGTATCCGTGTGTTTGAAAGTGTAGGTCAATAAGGATGATCGCATTCAGAATTTCATGATCTGTGTAGTGGAACAAATTGAAAGCAAAGCCTGTATCAATCACTGTGAAGGGAGGGTTAATTGTTACTGCTTCTCAAGCCTCTGGACAGATAAACCAGTAATGAAATACTTATTGCTCTGATATGTGAATGGTTAAGGATGAAACAATGGAAACAGAAGCAGTCTTCAAAGATAACCAAAAAAAAGCAAAGAAAAAAAGAATAATCTGGACTAAAGTAAGATACTGTATATGCTGTGTATTAATGTTTTTGAAGTATTTTTTTTTCATCTAATATAGCCTTTTAGTAATGATGTAAGACAGTAGAATGTATTAGGTTTCTAAAGTGAATATAAAATATGAATTTTAAAGCTTTTATTATGCAGACAATTTAAAATTATGTCTGGACCTTAGGTAAAAGTAACATTTCTAGCATTAAGTGTTTTCTTTTCTTTGTTTTTCATTTGTGGTACCATTAAGTGGTGGGGTTTTTTTCTTTCTTTAAAAGCACAGCTGTATTTACTAAATTGAGTATGTTTTGTTTTCTTGTAAAGTCATTTTAAAGCATTTTGTCTACAACCAACCAGGACTCTAACATAGTATTTAAAGATAGAAGCAACAAAATAAATATGAGTGCAAAACCAAATTATGATATTACAGTAAACATTTAACTATTTCTAGAATGTGAACTTAACATTTTAAACATCTGTTACTTACTTATATGTTGAAATATATGCAAAAATATTTAGCCAAATTGAAGTCTTAGGCCCATGACAATCATCTCAACACAGTGGGTAGTTCTGAAAATTAATGAGAATGATAATACTGTAAAGACTGTTCCAGAGTTTGCCCAAATTCATTATCTAAGACTCTTGTTAAGAACATCTCAAAGAATTTTAACCAGGAAAATATATTAATGGTTCAAAAACATTTTTCAAAACGGTGATTTATAAAAGTATAATGGAATTATATATGCAAGAGCTATAGTTAGAAACACAAATAACACAGGAGCAGCAAGTTATGAAGGAACATTTTTCAATAGCTAGAATACTTGGCTTTGATTTTGTCCGTAGGTGTCAAGCCTTCCTTATTGATTTATATTTTGGGATGGAGGAAATAAAGAAGTGAAGGCAACTTGCAAAAAAATGTATTTTTGACTCTTTGTTAGCTACTTGATGAGGCCTATAGCTGCTTAAAAGCTAAGTAAAGTAATTAATAATTTTAGAACTGGTGTGAACGTCTTTTAGACAATCAAAAAGCACTTTTAAAAGGAAGGGTGATGAGACACATCTTTAGATTTCTCTTCAGAATGTTAAGAATTTCCTGTTGCCTGTTTCCTGATGGGATTGACGCAGCTGTGTATCATATGGAATGAAAGAGGAACCGAGTGCCTGACTTTGTTTTGTGCAAGTCCTTGATTTAAGGAAATGTATGTGTTTATTTTGCCTTTTTTTAACAGATCGCTGATATGAATGCTATACACAAAATTATCCAAGTGGGAGCTAATTATAATTAATTTATCTATTTTCTGTGGGATAGAAAATTTTAATAGCTAAAGTATATTAGTTAAGAGTGTGAATTTTTTTTTTCTGCATGCAATAAAAAAGAGAGCAGAATTCTTGGAAGATTACTATGTCATTTCCATTTGTATTTTCAGAAGTCATTGATATGTAGAAGCGTGTGTGGGTATGTGTATGTGCATGTGTAACCATTGGAAAACAAATCAGTTTATAGAGTTTCTTACTCATCTTTGGTTGTTGTGCAATCTTTAACACATCTATAAAACAGTTTTCGTGGTAGATGAGAATGCAAAATAGAGAGGAATGGGAGGATTCAAAATAATTTTTAAACAGTAATTCTGATCCAGACAGTCCCACTTTATGGGCAGATTCTTTGAAGAGAATTCAGAATGGGAAACTGTATTAATTAAACTTTTCAGTAATTTCTTTCTATGGTGAGAGAAAGCTTAGCAGAAGGTGGCTAACTTGGCTAACTGATCCAGGAATGGGTGAGGAAAAGGAGATGCAGATCCATAGTATCAATGGGGCCACCCACCCTTCCACTTGTAGCCCAATTCCTGGTAGAGTCAGGAGCTTGTCTCATAAAGTTGTGTAATACTCAGTTCCAGCTGGAATTCATACTCCCTCAGTCAGTATTAACTTCTGCTCAGAAGACTGTATAAGGCAAATTGAATTGCTGTACAAAAAGCCCTGAGCATTGCAATTGCATGAGTAAAGCAGCTTCTTAGCATCATACTATAGCCTTCCGCTATGCAGCAGAAGCAAGCACAAGTGCAGATTGCATTGCAGTGATGGGCAGTAGTGCTAGGGGCATGTTAAAAGGCAGAGCAGAGGCATATGTGACTAAGTGGGGTGATCCCATTGGGTTGCTTCTGAGACTGTCCCTCCATGCAAGATAAGGACTTCTAAATCATTATGCAAATTGTGCTTTACATCTTAAGTTTTGATGCTCTCAACCTGTCAGTCAGCTGTGAAGATAGTTGACCATGTCCCTGTTCTTGCCCTGTGACTTCTTGGGAGATGTCCTCTTTTTGCTGTCTTTGGATACTTCGATCAATTCTTCAGTGCATCCTTTGGAGGAGTATCTTTCTCATTCACTATCCAGTTTTGTGTAGGAGTTCTGCAACATGTTGTCTCTCAGCCGCCCCCTTTTTTTCCTAATTCTGTTCTTCATCTTTGCATAATCTTACATGGAAACACAATTCAAGTATCATCTCTTTGCAGGTGATTCATGGGCTCATGGTATTTTTATCTCAATGAAAATGTAGTCTTGCTTGTCTATCATCTCCTCCTTTATTGCCTAGCTTAGATTACATTAGTCAAAACAGATCTCCTAGAGTTCTATCTAAGCCCTCCATCTACTTTTTGGGATAACACTGCCATATTGCTTGTTAGGACAGGCCCATAATTTGGCTGTCTCACTGATACAGACCTCTCCCTCATAGCTTAGCAATTAAAAAGGCAAATACAGTATTTTTTATTAGTAGGAAAGAAGTAGAAAGACAGTCAGAAAACGTGAGCATTGATATGATTACGCCATAAACTCACAGTGTGTGCAGTCTATGTATTGTGTGTACTTTTGTTATAATTTCAGAAAGATACTGTAGTTTGAGTGAAGGGCATGAATGCTGATGAGGTATATGGAAGGAGATTTGTCAGAGAAAAAGTTGAATAAAGTAAATACTTCATCTTAGAAAAGAAGTGACAGTGAGGAGTTGGCTATAACATCATGCAAGGCCTCAAAAAGGCAACCAGGGAACAATTATTCATTAACTCTAATATTATGAGAACAAGGAAACATCCTGTGTAATACTCAGGGAACAGTTTTTAAACGTTCAACAGAGTTGATTTCTGGTTTTGTTTTGTTTTAGAGGTCAAAATATGAACAGGTTCAAAAATCGATCAAGCATTACTCTGTTATGTCTCTGAGGAGTTATTAAATCTGATGGTGATGATGCAACTCCAAGAAATTTTCACATGCTGATTGTTGGGTGGTGACATGGGGTATCATGGAAAGGAATACTCTTTCTGTGCTGTATTTTTTTTAATGGCTGTTGTATTACTGTTCTGTTTTGTACTTAAGTTCTTCGCATTGAAACTACATCTAAGTCTTGCAGGCTTTTTCTAACATCCCTGCTTGTATGTGTTTTTCTGCCTACTCTTCAGTTAAATGCTCTGCCTCACTACCATTGAGAATTATTCTTTCTCCAATCATATCTGTCCAGAATCCTCTTACAGAGATGATTTTCAGACTGACAGACTGTCACTCTGACCATGTGTTTTTAAAACCTGACTGGCCTCCCTTCTCTGGTGCATGAAATATTAGTAACTTGCCCTAAGTTCAAAACCTGCTTCACCTATCTGTGTCTTACCAGTTCTCTTTGTCAAGGTTTTCCTTCAACATACAAGACCAGCCCTGTCCTCCCATTTATTACATTTGCAAGCATGCATTTGTTTGATACCTTATGCTTGGACTAGAACTCCTTTATAACCTCACCTTTTGAATTCATCTCTCTTCCCAAGATGTTCCTTACCTGAAATGGCTACAAAAGATGACACCATCAAGGTACTTCTAACAAGATACCACTTCTTGTGATGCTAGCTGCTGTTGCTTTACTGCTTCTAAATAGTCTCCTGTCTCTTATCTGGTACTTGCGCTGTAAGATTTTGGTGACTAGAGGCAGGGTTTTTGTCCTTTGTCGCTTGGTTACCTAAGTGGATGTGTTAGTACTACAGTTACTGCTGCTGATCTGAATATTTTTGTCAATAAAAAAATATTTCCTCTATTACCAATCTTTACTCTGCTATCTTCTGGGTAGATCTGGGATACTGAGTGCCTCTAAGAGAAAGTGATGTCTTTTAAGTGGGTTGGGGTGTGAAAAACTTTTATGAATTTCAGAGGAGATGGGAGAAATTAATGGCTGAGAAATTCACTGAATTTTACTAAATACACACCTATCTGAGGAAGTGCCTGAACTGAAAATGATTGGAGGCTGTGGGTGCATATCATATATGCTGTCACTGTTTTTATGTTGTTCCTGGCAGCTGCTTTTGAGGATTGTTGGAGATACGATACAGGAAACATTGGTCTGATCCAGTATGCTTGTTCTGACATTGATGTGTAGGATGTTTCTGGAAGCTGTAGCAAGTTTCTTCGGTGATTCTCTCTCTTAGAAAACTGCTGGAGAAAATGGCCTCAGCTAAGTAGTTTTAGGTAGTATTTTCAGCACATTTCATGAATGGATGTGAGATGTGTCACAGCTTAATCACACTGCTCCATAATGTATTTTTGTCTCATGTTGATATGACTAAGAAGGACCTTATTAGGACTGTATGGACAAGGTGTCATAATATATGATGCTTTGGAAAAAAATAAAAAGAAGAGTCCCTGCTTTGAAGAGTTCATAATTTTAATTGCTGTTTATTTTTCATTTGTTGGAAAGGGTTTTCTGTAACATAGTGGTTAATTTTACACTCGTATTTGAAGTTTGACTTTTTTTTACTGTAAAGCAAAGTGCATGTTAAACAGGCTGAATTATGTAAAATTAAATGCTTGGATATTATTTTGCTTAGTGAAACCCCAATGGCATAAAATTAATTGTGATGACTTGAACATTGCAATGAACATGTGTGAATGTCAGTGTGTGCTGTATTTTTAAAATGGGGTGCAATCTATTTTATACATGCTAACAATAAACAAAACCAACTCATAGTGATATGGGCATTAGTTTAAAGGGCATATAGTCAAAGTATATATTGATAACTTTTGTCAAAGGTATTTAATATCAGTCCCCATATAATTCCTGTACTTATGTAATTTTTAGATATAGAACTGATTCATAATAAGTGTTTTCATAAATCTGTAAGTTTGCATACTAGCAGGGATAGGTTACTGTGTGTGTAAACTTAATTATGTGCACAAACATTTGAAATCACATTTTGCTGTTATGTCATTGTAGCACTGTTGCTACACATTGTAGCACATTGCAGCACCTGACACTGTTAGAAAGGGTTCAGATTTATTGAGCAGGTATACAGTTTACACCTTGTAAATTCCTCTAGCTTGAAATAATTCCTCTCGTGTTGATTTTTTTTAGGAAGAGAAGGGGAAAAAGAAATTGATTGTGCAATGCTGTTCATCAGAAGGTTGATATCCATACCTGATTGTATAATGAAGATCTGATAAGCAGATCTTGAAGCAGATCAGAGAGATTTGGAGAGTTCCAGGAGCAGAAATTGAAACTCAGATGAACACATTTCCTAGGACCTTGAGAGGGAAAATGGTGCTGGTGTTCTAGAAAAAACATTGTACTAATTCACTGTGTAGACTTCTGAATGAGCTAACTACAACTCAGAAGCCTAAAGGAATGTTTTGGAAGGAGAGTGAAACAAAGCTTGGTTTGTTCCACAGCCTATTTGAAAGAGTAGGAAATAGCCTGATTTCTTCTCAGGTTTGAATGTGTATCACAGTCTTGAACACGGCCTGGGTCTACCATATGATATCAGGAGAGGATTACACTGACTTATTTCACATCACAGAATAGCTGAGGTTGGCAGGGACCTCTGGAGATCGTCTAGTCCTACCTCCCCTGCTGAAGCAGGGTCAGCTAGAGCAGGTTGTCCAGGACTGTGTCCAGCTAGGTTTTGAATATCTCCATGGATGGACATCCACAGTGTCCCTGATCAGCTTGTGGTGTTGGACCACCTCATGACAAAAATGGTTTTCCTAATGTTTAATTGGAATTTCCTGAATTCCAGCTTCTGTCTTTGCCTCTTGTCCTGCAACTGTGCACCTCTGCAAAGGGTCTGGTTCCATCTTCCTTGTAACATTTCAGCTGTAGATAGAAATGAGAGCTCTCTTTCACCTGCTGTTCATAAGGCTAAACAAGCCCAGTTCTCTCAACCTCTGCTGGTACATTATGTAGTGCCGTCCTCGATTTATCTTGGTGGCTTTCTGCAGTGGCTTGCTCCAGTATGTCCCTGTACTTCTTATACTGGAGGGCCCCACACTGGACTTGGTACTCCTAAAGCAATCTCACAAGTGATGGAAAGAGAGGGCGCCTGCTGCTTATGGTCTAGTTAACATAGCTCAGTATGCAGTTGGGAGTTCTTTGCTGCAAAGCTGCGCACTGATAAGGTCCACCACAGTCCTAAGATCTGAGGTTTCTTGTTGAGTAGAGCAACTCTAAAATTATAAAGCCTTCCAATAGGAAACACTAATGTTATGGATGTTAGTGGAATATAGTCAATTTGAATGTGAACTTTATGACAAAAATGTTAAGGGTGGTCAGTAACAGTAGTGATTTTGGGTGGCTGAACAAACTGATTAAAGGATACACGACAGCAGATCATCAATCTTTGTGATCAAGTTTGTTATATGTGATACTGAATATTGTGATTCAGGAATTGTATATTGAGATTAAGGGATAGAAATTCACTGGCAATGGAAACAGTGGGAGTCAACATCAAAAGCAGAAAGATTGAATTCTTTTAGAATGCTGGGGATCATAATAGATACTAAGATTATGGCTGAAGCACAGTCCATAGGTAATGAGCATCAGTTATTTTGTAAAGGGAAAAATCCCAGGAAATGCTACTCAGGAGTCTTGCTTTATGTCCAAAATGATGCAAAACTATCCTGGGAACTCTGGAATTGTGTTTGTTTCTCTTGACATGGTGGGCAGGATTAATCAGAAATGGAAGCACGCTACAGACATTCATTAGCATCAATGGTTCAGGCTGAAATAAGTGTCTGCTTTTTTTTTTTTTTTTTTAATTTGCCTGTAACCTGTGCCTTCAGCATCGGTAGGTCTCCTGCCACTTGAGATTTTTTTATAGTTACTACATGTATATCCCTAGATATTCTGGAAGAAACTGAGGATTTCAGTTCTATAAAATCACAGAATCGTTTTGATTGGAAAAGACCTTTAAGATCATGAAGTCCAACTGTCAACCTAGCACACTGCCAAATTCACCACTAAACCATGTCCCTAAGCACCACATCTACACTTTTCCTAAATATATCTCCAGGGACAGGGATTCAGCTGCTTCCCTGGTCAGCCTGTTCTGCTGCCTGACAACCCTTTCAGTAAAGAAATCTTTCATAATATTCAATATCAACCTCCCCTGGCACAACTTGAGGCCATTTCATCTTGTTCTATTGCTTGTTACGGAGAAGAGGCCAACACCCACCTCACTGCAACATCCTTTCAGGTAGTTGTAGAGAGCGATAAGGTGTCCCCTCAGCCTTCTTTTCTCCAGGCTAAACAACCCTGGTTCCCTCAGCTACTCCTCATAAGACTTCTGATCTAGACCCTTCACCAGCTTTGTTGCCCTCCTATGGACATGCTCCAGCACCTCAATGTTGTTGTGAGGGGCCCAAAACTGAACACAGTATTCATGGTGCGGCTTCACCAGTGTTGAATACAGGGGGATAATCACTTCCCTAGTCCTGCTGGCGACATTATTGCTGATATAAGCCAGAATACTGTTGGCTTTCTTGGCCACCTGGGCACACTGCTCGCTCATGTTCAGCCAGGTATCAACCAACACACCCAGGTCCTTTTTCAATGGGCAGCTTTCCAGCCACTCTTTTCCAAGCCTGTAGTGTTGCATGGAGTTGTTGCAACCCATATGCAGGACCCAGCACTGAGCCTTGTTGAACCTCATCCTGTTGGCCTCAGCCCATCGATCCAGCCTGTCCCGGTCCCTCGGTAGAGCTTTCCTACCCTTAGGCAGATCAACACTCCCACCCAACTTGGTGTCATCTGCAAACTTACTGAGTATGCACTCAAACACTTCTTCCAGATCATTGATAAAGGTACTAAAGAGAACTGGCCCCAACACTGAGCCCTGGGGAACACCACTTGTGACCGTCCGCCAGCTGGATTTAAATCCTCTGACCACAACGCTTTGGGCCCAGCGAACAGTATATTGCAGGCAATAGGTAATTTGACATAAGTGAGAATTTCTCAGAGGTCCACTGACACAAGATTTTGATAAATGAAATACTGGAAATTGACAATTAACAGCAGGAAGTAAAGTTTTACTTCCATAAGAAGTTGTTAAAAACTCATGAAAGTTGCAGCTAGTGACATTTGGGTTAGCTATGTCTGATGTGTCTCGAAGAGATATGTCATGCTTCAAGAATGGAAAAAGCAGGATTAAATATTAAAATTTTCCTTCATGGTGCAGGAATGTTTTTCATCATGTTGGCAGTATAGAAATGCACAAAATAAAGTGGAGTGGATGAATAATTTTAACAACTGCTTATGGACATTAAAAAAGAGCTCCTGTGAACATCCAGGACTTCAAAGCCTGTTTTTTCAACCAGTATTGCAGCTTATGTTGGTGCCTATTATTGACCTGGAAACAGTATTATTACAGGGAAAGAAGTCCTTGTTCTGTGGGAGCAGCAAGCTGCTGAGGAAATGCTTACTGTTCAAATGGGCAGCATAGAGTCTCAAACATTATTTATAAGGGGATCATTTTGTTCTTGAAGTGGATCATGAAGGAGTGCACTGGCTACTCACATAATTAGGTGGCATTTTACTCTGCAGTCATATGATTTCACTTTTCAGCATAAAACATGTTATAACACTTGCTTGTGTGTCTGGTGCTTGTTTCTATCCTTACAGTTGAAGCACTGTGCTTGTGTGTGGGAGGGCAGAGGGCTGAAAAGAAAGAAAGGAATTCTCAGGGCAAGCTGACCTTGGTGGATAAGGAAGTGTCTTCATGAGGAAGAGAGAGTGTTCACTGAAGTGGGACTGGGCTTTATTTGTGGAGCAGAGGATCCCAAATGGAATCCCCAAGGTGAATTATTAGCTTCTCCTAAGTAAAAGTATTGCTGAGTATTATAGAGTTGTCCAGAGCTGCACAGCTTTTTCTAAAAGGACCAGATCAGAGGTACTGAAAATTTCTTCCTGTAACCTGATGGCTGAATTGAGGGTAGAAAGGGAAGGTCTTTTGATCTGCAGAAGGGAAGGAAGGAATGTTAGTGGGGATAGCATTGTGTCTGGGAAGTTTTTTTAACCTCTGGGTAGAATTATTCATGGCTGTATATGGTATGGACACTTTTCACTTTTCCTGTTGATCCCAAGAGTAAAACATACCCAATGCATCATGACAAAGGCATATCTGGCCATGCAGTGAGGGTGCAAATGCGCTTCAGGTCAAAGCTCAGAGGCTATGTGCCTTTGTCTTTATGTGACAAGATGGGGCACATTAAGTGACTGGTGTGGGAGTCTACTTATTGCTCTCCCTGTTGTTAAGGAACCCCAGATGTGAACAAGGACGAGGTTGTGGGTCAGTTGAATGATTTGGTGAACTTGATTGCTGTCCAAATATTGGATACTTCAAGCTCTCTTATTAATGAAGGTGCAGGCAGGAGGCAAGATCAGACTTACTGCATTTTATCACAAAAAGTATTCATTTGTAAAAAATGGAAGCCAGGATTTGTAAAGTACTGCCTGTTTCTCCATCAAAGCAGCTATAAGAAGGCGGCAAGGGTGGCTGACCAGGAGTTACTCTGGGAAGCAGAAGCAGGACAGAGTGCAAACAGGAGATCAGGCCTAGAGCACTCATTGATGTCCAGCAGTTGGTGGTTTACAGATGATATTTTTCACTTTGGAAGGTAAAATACGCTATAATCAAAAGCTGTAATAAGCACTTATAAAAAGAGATTAAAATTGGTGTGCTTTCATGCTTTTCATGACTTTTAAATTGGAGGGAGAAACCTGAACTCTCTTACAGGCGGACATTGCAGGCCCAGCTCCCTGTTTGTAAGCAGAAGTGTATCGTGCAGGGCTGCAGGCGATATAGTACTAGTTTTATTTAATTTGTAAAATTATTTCACAACAGAGTGAACTAAAACAATAACGCAGTTTCACCTGTGTAGATACCTCGTCTGGACAGGTATTTTTAATTGACTTCCTTAGAGTGATCGTGAAGTCAGTATTCCTGTTGACCTCGGTAGGATTGGCTTTTATCCTTCTTTCACTGATAAACTTTGAGACACTGGACAGAGGAAGTAGGCTTAATACTCCTCATCCTCATCCTCATCATCAGACATGCTAGGAGTTGTTGATCTTTGCACTTGTTGGAAACTGTGAGATGGTATCTGCAGGCAGTGGCACAGAGCTCATTAAACTGAGGCCTTTGACAAAAGAATGGGTGATTTAAAGAATCTTGGTACGGACTTAGAGAACACTGAAACTGCTTTAAAGTATTTAAAATATGTGGAAGCTAACAAGCTGCTGGAAACTTTCTGTGAGAAACAATAGATTCATCATTAAAACGGCACTACACCAACCACTTAGTAAAGTGCTAATAAGAGATTAAAAAGTATGCCTTGTAGTAATACCTGAGATACACCTCTCTTAATCAGATTGTTTTAAGATCAAATATTGACAGATACTCTTTTAACAGTGTTTGAAATTATGTCAAACTTGAGATTTATTGCCCCTGGAGAGCTCTTAAAAAATTTTTTTCTAGAAAACTCTTTGTTGGTATAAAGTAATGGATTCTGAGAGATGAAATTTGAGTATTTAATCAAGAGAAAATCTCATTTTTTTATAGGGCCAGAAGCTTTAAAACCATATAATTTTGAATGCTTACAAATGAGTTTTTACCTCTGTGGTCTGATTCACTTAAAATAATTGTCACTGTACATTTCACCGCATCAGATTTTGTAAGATAGTATCAGCTCTGCTGACACATGTAAGATGTTCATTGGTTTTATTATTTGAGTTCTTATTGGAATATGGATCATTATTTGTCCATAAAGGTAACAAAACAATTAATTGAGAAAATGTAGTGCTGAAATCACATAGAGTTAACTTTCAGTAAAGTAATACTGCTTGTGTAGTACTGAGCTAGAAAAGTAATGATAGAAAGATAGAATTATCTCAAAGACAATCTAGAAAAAATGGTTCACTGGCTGCCTCTTTACAAAGTAAAAGTGATGAAGATGAAGTTTATGAGGCAGACTGAAGTTCTACATTTACAAAAGACTTGCAACTCAGATACGTGTTTTCGCATATTCAGGTGTTCTGGTTAAGACTAAATAACTTGAGGTGGATAAATAAATATATCTACCATACGTACGAAAGATACATATATAAATAAAGGTGATACTTGTGTAAGAGATCCAGCTAGTAGCAATGGCAGAGAAAAGTAGTAGTGAGTCCATCACAAATAATTCCCTTCCCAGGAAGCACAAAACTTCTCTTAGAGGGTGTGACTCTGAGTGGGGAACAGGTGTGTGGAAGAATGTGCTATAATGGAATTGTCAGTATTTACACTGTTTTTTCTTATCAGAAGGGTGTTCATTACTCCTGTAGTGGTGAATTTACTACTGTACAATGAAAAATAATTTGGCAGATGTGTTTTATGTAGGCAAATTAATATAAGTCAGGCATAACTGGTTTTTGAGAACTTAGCTGTGCAGCAGAATTATATTAAAACTTTTTAAAGCTTTCAGTAGAAAATACTAGTTTAAAGGTTAGAAGAAACAGGATATCTGTTCATGGGCAGCATTTTGCTTGTGCAGAAATAGATTGATGCAGTTGAGTCAGTTAATTTATCTGAACTGATTAAAAGGGTGGAAATAATTAAATCGATTAAAGAAACAAACAAAAAAAGGTTACTATCATAACAATTATCCTGGAAATGGAAATTAACTCCTGGAGTATTTTCATTTCTTAACTGTAATAGTGCCTAAAAAAATCTGATGGCAGTTCTAATGTAGATGAGGTCAAATACTCATAGTGTCAGAGAAGGAGTTTATATATATTCACAAAAATAATTGGATTAGCGTTAGGGAAGGCCAGCTTGTCAGACATACTGAAAATTCTTACCAACTAAGAGGTTTGAGGGAAAATCTGTGCGACTCCTAACTAATCTTGTGCATGGATCAAAATCCAAGCCTATCCAGAGTGATTTGGTTTGATCTGCTGATATTAAAATGTTGAAGAGAGGAGCAGTATCTACTGTTCTTCCATTTAAAATGGATTCAGTAGTAACAATGCCAAAATGATTGAAATTTGCATTTTCCAGGCTTTAGGATTGTACTGAGAATATCAGTATGGATTAGTCGTTAGCTGTCTTTGCTCTGATAGAAAGTACTCAGGCAAAAAAAAGGGTATAAACTGTGAGTCATTTTTTGCCATTAGTTATACCCAAACAATTCCACTGGTGTTAATGAAGTTGCAGAGTGTAATTGAAAACAGAAATCAGCCCTCTGCTATTGAACTTTAATATATATTCTGAAAGTGTTTTCTAGGAAAAATAAATTAGTTCTACCAATAATTCAAGAAAAAAGATGGGATTTGCTTAGCTTTAGGTTACGGTCTTGATGGGGTGAACACTTTTTTTGCTTCAAAGTTTTGTGATTATTTGATTAATACTCTCGTGATGATTTTCAGTTTATCAGTGAGATGCCCCCAAGAAGAAGTGAAATTGAAAAATATTTGATTAATTGCTGTTTATAATTAAACACAGAAATTAAAAAAGAATAGTATTGATATTTTATTTTATTTTAATGCTGGACTCCCAGGAGACAAGATTAATTGAAAGGAGGAAGAGAGGCAAGCCCTTAAGGCTGGATAATGTATTGCTTTCAATTTCACTTGCCTAGTATAAACAAAATGAATGCTAAAGTTGCCCAAGAAATTGAAACTTGGGTTTTCAGATATATTTAAGTGAAAATCTTCAGTAAGTCCCAGTAAATGATATTAAAATTGCTAAGTTAAGAGAAATGCTACTTTAAAGCGAAGAAATACCAGTGTTCTCTACTGAACAATTATTTGCAGTTGCAAGATAGTATTTTCAAAACAGCCAGAGTGGTTTAGGACCTTCAGTTTCATTTTCGGATATAATTAATGTACACAAACTTTAATGTCATTGAAAAGGACAAAGATGTGTAGCTGCTTAACGGCCTGTTTTGAAAAATGGGACTTTGATTTCCCAGTCACTGCAAATTTTTTTTAGTTGCTGTCTACTAGCAATAAAATGCCATTTGGGTTGTGATTTTCATAGAAGAAAATGATGGTAACACAGAACCTCATCCAGTTTCCCATAGAAGTTGGATTGGGTTCCTTTTTTTGCCAGAAAGGGATGCTTTTGAAAGAAACAGGTAAATTCTTTGAAGGTGTGAAAACCTGATTCCAGTAGCTAGTGAAGGGTGTCAAAATTTCACATGTGTACATTTGAAGCCTAATAACAATATATACAATTTGCGGATACTGCAGGTTGAATTTTAACACCAGTTCTGTATTATCATGTGTTTTCAGACGAAAAACATTCAACATGCACTGGAGCTCTGTTGAGTGTGTGCTGATGCTGCAAAAATGATCACACATGTTCTGTTCCTGTTGTAGAATGTGTGGCCAGCCTTTCAAATCCTAACGTTTATATTTCCGATTTAATATCTAAGTACAGGGATCCTACCTAAGTAAAGATTTTCAGGGTTGCTCATATATTTAATGGATGAGTGCTCAGTGGTAACATACAATATGCCAGAACCTAAAGTTATCTAAAGAACAGAGGATCCATTTAATATTTATTTAAAATTTAAATAAGCAAAACTATACAAAATATAAAATGAATGCGGTGCTACAAAATGAAGAAAAAACAGGCCTGGGATGTAACGTTGTGTTAAATATTTTCCTTAATTTACAGAATTTGTATACCTCTGTCTTATAATGGTGATCTGTTTTATCCTCACCATTCAGAAACAAGCAGGCAGAAGGCGCTATTTTAGAATTTTTACATCACCATTTAGCCTTTTCTTTGTATTAATTCATGTGCATGGCAGAAGTTTATTTTTGCTTGTGGCTAGGGAAGTTACTGAAAGCTGGCTGTCTTCCGAGCCAGTTAAGAAGTTCTATTCTGCCAGCTCCTAGGGTCAGGGAATCGCTCTGCTGGCAGGAGCACCTGGCATTTGTCATGGAGGACAATCCCTTATTGTGTTCTGGCCATGCCATGGTTACTTTAAACACTTAAGATTAATATGTACCAAAAAAGGGAGATAGAATCCCTGACAAGCAGTGTAGTATTGACAGCTTTGTGAAGCTATACTAAAGATTATTGAAGAGGCAGCTTTTCTTCTGTCATGACAGAGGTACAATAATTCCATACTTGTACGTTTCTAATTGAGTTTTACTTTGTAATGTACCTTGGAGCATCATTGCTGACCAATTTGGGCCTGTTTCAAAGCTCACAGAAGTCAATCAATGGAAAGACTCAGTGTTTTTGAGTGATTTGGGATCATACTCTTAGTCTAACTTTCTTAAAAACTCTACTTTGGTGGTAGCTTTGATGTGTTTAATGTTATTAATTAGACTTGAAGAGTAATGAAATCAATACATTTTACTTTGATTTTTGTCTGATAAATTATCAGGGTAGTCACCGCACTTACTAGATAGTGCCTGTGAAATGAATCACATTATTTCACAGAAATGGAGAGTAATTTCTGAAGGTTATTACAGCAAAATGCTTTTCACAAGCGCAAGAAAAACTGGAAAAAAGTCAACTATCAGGTAGGATAGAAAGTATTTTGATAGGAGTTTCCAAAACATGATCTGTCCGAGTTGCATGTTTTGTATATTGTCTTCAGGTGTCACAGAACTTTGGATAGATCTTCAAAAATTAGTAACTCACATTGACTAGAGTTTTAGTTTGTTTGGGTTTTTTTTTAAAAAAAGGTTTTGTTTTTAATGAAAAATAAAGTTGAATTGTTCTAATCCTTAACTATCCAGCTGATTGCTTGTTGCTCATATTTGGTCTGTCCCATAATACCACCGTTAATTTATGTGGATTTCTCAAAGGCTATCCAGCACACTTCACAGGTTTAAGTATGTATTTCACTGCTGTATCTTGGGCTCATAGTCCCTTGCCAGTAAGT
This sequence comes from Aegotheles bennettii, assembly GCA_013398125.1. NCBI lineage: Eukaryota > Metazoa > Chordata > Aves > Caprimulgiformes > Aegothelidae > Aegotheles > Aegotheles bennettii. The sequence continues at coordinate 89,437 of VZRW01004215.1, read as the reverse complement.
TTTTCTCTCTTTCTATGGAGTGCAAAGGCACACATTGCCACGGGCACTATGCACACAGCTAGAGAAGATTTTCATTATGAATCTCTTAACAGTGAGGTTACATGAGGCATTATTGCTCTGCCATTACCCGTTGTGTTCCTTCATCATTTCTTTTGATTTTCACAAAAGATGCAGGAATTCCCCAAACACCCTCGTACTGATGAGGGTCACTTTTATATTTTAATTTCTTTGGTGGGAAAGCTTGTGCTTATTTTTGTCTTGATATCGGTAAATAGAGACAGATTATTAGCTAGTGTTAAATACTGTGGCTTCATTGGCTCCAGTGCTGTGTTTTCAGTTTACACAAGCTGAGTAGCCAGCCGAGTATGTGCAGTGCAGCTAGGAAATCCCATAAAAAATAATTCCAACTTTTGTCTTCTGTTTTTTCTATTATCCTCTCTCCATTTGTACACATGGTTTTATGCCTTAAGATGCAAAACCCTTCACTTAGTGTAAGTATTAGAGCCAACATTTTATATGTCTTGATATTAGTCATCAAAATAATTCAGTGTCAACAAGATGCTCAGGTCCTCTTAGAAGCTGGCCACTTATGTTTAGGACATCTGATTTTTTTTCATCACCTGAGGCCTATCACAGGTGAAATCAGTAAGAGGCTGTTCTTTGGTTTCAATGACAGGTAGGTAACGCTGCCATTTCTGTAATTCCAGATTGTAGGTAGTTACTGGAAGTCTGTTATATGCATTCACATGTAAGTATGTGAGCCTTAAAAAACACTGGATTTCTACTCCTGACATCTGATAAATGCTTGGTATGTACTAAGATATAGAGAGAATTGTATCAATGCATAGTAGGCCTCGAACTTTTACCTGTTGCTTTCCTTACTTTTCTTTGCTTTTTGTAAACACCTGCTCTTTGAAAAGCCAATTTTCTACCTCTGTGGCCTTTAGCTAAGAGCAGAGTTATCCGAAATTCTCTTTAGCACTGTTGGCCAAATATCTACAAATGCTGACAATATTTCTTTGTTAACATTAGTTATTAAAAATACTATCATTTGATAGTAGTGTAAAATTTGGTAGTTCCAAAAGACTCTGGAGTGTTGAGGGGTTTTTTTGAGGTCTTCGGATTGTTGTTTGACAAAACTGTGTTGGAGAAAATACATTTAATCACTCCTTTCTCTTGATATGTAAGCAATTTATTACACAGGCACACACACATAGATGTATTTGACCCATAAAGGAAATTATATTTTCATTCAAGTGTTTTCATAAGGTGAGTTTCACTCATATTAGCTGGAACATGTTAATCACTATTTTTAATCTCTCTGCTTTTGAAGAGTAAGACAGGATTTGACCAAACTTTCAGAAAGACCCTGGTCGTATATCTATGTTGGTCTAAGTAGGATTGTAAATACAGTTTCCTCTTTTCTTAATAAAAGCACCAGCATTCCCTAGGAGGACAAGGTGTAGGAAGGGCCAGTTATATGTCATGCCTTCAGAGCCCCAGTGATGTCTCCATATGCTGACTTTGGGGTTTCATTACGTACATGTGCGAGGCAGTTGGCCAAGGGTATTTACAGGTAGACAGAAAAAGAAGTAACTGAGGAACTGATTGTTTCCTTTTTTAAGAAGACGTTAAAAAAAAATTCTAAAAAAGGATCACTTAGAAAATAGCAAGGCTGCAGTTATTAATAAATAACAAGTTAAATTTAGATGATAAATGAAAATTCTGTTAGTCATAGAACTAACAAGGTTTTCCTTATCATAGTTGGATTTAGGGATGAAAAGGGATGTTATTTTAGTTTGTTTTGCTTCCTGTGTCTTCAGACATTGTAAGCCCCTGACCAGGACTGACCATTATGTGCCTCTTTATTGCCAGCATACTAAAGCCTAGAGCCTGGAAAACCTTTGGGTACTCCTGGATTATAAGTGATCTGTAAAATGATAATACGAAAGGAAAAAAAAACCAACTATGAATGACTGGCTCTAAATTGAGGTCTAAATGCAGATAGAATGAGTTTTTCATTTTAACAGGGAGTTGACTGGTTTGGCAGAAATTTTTCTAGGAAGTGGTTTTGGATTTTGGTATACTGCTATGGGAGTCGCTAGAAATTGGAACTGGGCGTTCCTTGAAATGCAAATTTTTGCCAGGGGTTTTTGAGCATGGCCATGGAAACCCAGGAGGCCTAGGTAGTCATTGGCATTTCCCACCCTTTTTTGTGGAACTCTGTAATTAAGGGCCCATCAGTCTGGAGTGGTTGATCGGAGGAACAGAGGGTTCTTTCTTGAGTGGAAATATGCTTTCTTTGACTTAGATCTACCCTCTGGATCCCATTGTGAGTTATCTGGAGTGTCAAGTTTAGTTAATTGTATATTCCTGGTGAGTAGGAAAACTGGAAAAACCTCTTGCTTTTGGTTTGTTGTTTCGTGTTTTCTGAGGCTTGGATGGTTTTGTCTTGAACTCCAAGAAGACTGTTGTGAAAGTTGAATTGGTAGCTTGAAAAATGTGAGTTATCATTGACTGGCAGGATTGGGTTCAGCATAAACAATTGGTCTTAAGGGAAGATCTGACTCACAGAAACCAAACTTACAGGTTGAAAAAAACCCAACAAACATTGTGTGGATTTGATTGAGCTTTACCTCAGTTAAAAAAATAATGAAGAGCTGCATGTTAAATTTTCCATAATGTCATGAATTACAATACTGAATCCAGTGTCATTAAATTGTAGGTTTTTCTTTCTTGTCAGCTACAACAATTGCAGCAGAGCACAATCCGTGTGAAAGTATGAATAAAATTCAGGGAGTAGCATCAAGGACTTCTGAGCTCAGGAAACTGAGTTTGGCAGTGCTAATTTGTATTAAAGTTGTTGTTGCATGACAGCAGGAAAAAGATTTAATGCTTGCCACCTGAATCAAGCCATGGAACATTGGTTTCTATAACTGCCATGAATTTGAATCAAGGCCAATATCTCTAAATTTGAAATAAACTGATACTGTGTCTTGAAAGAAGATACAGGCCACTTACATTGCGGAAGGTATTTAGAAAATGTATTTCAATTTAATTTTTAGCAGTATATATCTTTCACATTTTTAGGTACTTTAGCACTGGCCTTTTTGGCTTTTTCTATACTCCAACAAGTATGCAGCCTTTCAGTCATTTATTTATCAATGTGAAGTCTTGAATTAATACTGATTTGCACAAGACCACAGATGCTGGTTTTACTTCCACTATCACTGTGCAGCCACCTGCCTTAACCTGAAAGTAATTTTTCTTTTGTATATAACTGCATTAATACAGAAAATCAAATTGCAAGCCAAGTGATCCTACTATGAAACTTTAAAGTCATCACATAAAAAGCTTGTACCATGAGCCTACTGTAACAGTATTGCCTTTACAATAGCCTATAGTGTGATGGTACCTTCCTTTCTAAAGGCAAAGGGTTCCAAGGGATCCCCAAATGCTTTACAACACGCAGGTCACGTTTAGGATTTCTTTGCTTCTCTTCAGATAATGGGCAAGAATTATCTTAAATTCTTTCCTGTATCTGGACTGGCTTTGAATCGCCGTATAAATACCACATATTTACCCACAGAGATTATTTATCATTGTAACAAGAATAATTTGAGTATTTGCATAGTAGCTGGGAATAGTGAAACAGAACCCTTCATTCCTAAATGCAAATTAAATTTTGAATGTTCTTCCATGGCTGAGTGCATAAGATTGTGTGAAGTTTCAGGATTGGAGGTGTGAGGACTACATAGCAACACTTGAACCCAGCTGCTTTCTTTCTTCACATGCCCTCTTATGAGTAGTTTCTGTTTTTCACTGGGTATAGAAGGTCCTTATAATTGATCCTTTACATGGGAATAACTTAATCCACCATTGTAATTCAGCCATCTAGGTTGAAATGTAGCAGCTGTTTCATAGCACGTGGGAGCAATACACAAAAGTCTTGTGATGGAAGGGGGAAAAGATACGTTATGCATTTGGAAGTGCCCAGGAAACTTGTAGAGGTAGAAGGCAGCTATTCCGCTAAAATTACGTGATGTCTTTGTTGTCATATAACATACTTTCTTGGGTTGTCTTTCATGTCCCTGATGGAACCCTAAGGATATGGTCCATTTCAACCCTGTGTTTAACCTCTTGCTATGCTCAAAGACGCAGCCTCCTTGGTGAGGAGGATGTGATTCTCTTCAGAGCCTATCCGGGCTGCTCCTTAATCGGCTGAAGTGATGTCGGCACGATAACAAGAGGTACTAGTGTCACCCCAGGTTGTGACAGCTTGGGAAGCTATAGAGAGACTGAAATTTAACTCAGATCTGTGGCATGGTAATACAGAGCATTACCTTTAGGCTAGCAGGCCTAGCTACAGTCCATAGTTGAAATTTAAAGTGATTTTAAAAAATGCATTAAATTTTAAATGCCCCAAGGTTCCTATAATTTGTGAAGCAGCATCTCTTTCAAAATATTATGAGTGACATTGAATTTTTGCTTTTGGTGGATATGTTACAAATATGAAGAATGATAAACTGTAGGGGTGACTAGTTGTAGAAGAAGATAAAGGAAAATGTGCACTGTCAAGTGTTACTACTGTCATGTAAGTGGCTACATAGCAGTAAGGCTAGGGACAAATGCTATTATTGAGCTTATGCCAGAGACTTCATGAAACAAAAAGACATAGTTCATAATTTAGGCATTTTTTTAAAGGGTGTGGGAGGTAAACTTCCTTTTCAATATTTGTCTTTCCACCAAGCGTCAAAGCTGTTCTGCACTATTTTTCATAGTTAGATGTCTATGTTTGTCTAGCAGACTTTCTCTCCTTTCCACACTTGCTCTCTTGTGTATAGTGCTAGTGCATTCTAGGGAGTTGTAGCACTTAAAATTATATATAATATACCTTACCAAAACATGTAAATACACAATATTATTGCTTAACTTTAATGGTACTGTGTAATCCCTACTAGTATCAAATGTCTGTATTGCACAATGTAATTTAAATTTTAAGGGGAAATAATTTTAAGAAGGCTGAATAACAAGAAGACAGAACAGTCTTGTTTGTTTCTTTGTTTTACTTTATTTGGGTTTTTTTCCTCCACAGCAACTCAAAAACAATGGTTAAGAAGCATGCAGAAACACTGCCCTGTTTAGCCTTCATCTGTTCAGCAATCTTGCCTGCAGCTGATAATGTTACATTATTTTCACATTTAAAACCCTTGGTTTTGGACTGCTTCTCTGAAGTACTTCAACATGATTTCCTTCAAAAGCAGTCCCGTTTTTTTTCCTTTTATACTTTAATGCTCTTTAATAAGCATAGCACACAGTACTTGTGGAAAACAGGCTAATATTCTGCATTCAACACATGCAGTTATTGCTTTCCTAAAGCGAATTGTTTTTCATAAAGCAACTGATTGTCTTTCTTGGGATAATATAATTTATTTTGTAGAGTCAAAGGAGAGAAGGAGTGAGTGAAAAGGTGCTTTTCTTGACTGCCAGTGCTGCAAGCTCAACCTGGAATTTGAAAGTCTAGCCTATGTTCTTTCTGGTTCATGGGTCACCAACAATGAGGACTCCACAGCTGGAACTTAGCTACCAATTCTGCTGATGTGTGAGCCAGAACAGAATCAAGCATACTGTCCCATAGCTGTGCTGACTCTGTAAAAGAAAAATGAAAGTAGAAAAACAATCTTTCCCATTAAAGCAATTATGATTATGAGATAATGTAATAAGACGGTACCATGTTTAAAGACATCTGTTAGTATTTTTCCTTTTTAAGTGGTGGTGACAGTTGCATCTCTTGTCATTAGTGCATTTGGAGAAGTGGATTAAAGTAATACACACACCTTGATAGACTGTTGAAGATCTGTTTGGAGTAGGTTTCCCTTCTTTCCACAGCACAAGACTTGGATCCCAGTTCCAAATTTCACATGAAAAGCTAAGAGTTTTTTAAGTCCTACTTTCTGGCAGAACGTGCTTGCAGCAGTATTTCTGCAGAAAAGATAGTAGCAACCAGGCTTCTCGTGTTTTAATGTCTGTGGAAAGAATAAAGGTTCACAGTGCCTGTTCAGTTTCCCAGTTCTCACCACTCTTAAGTGTTTCTATCCGTTGTTGTTCCGTGTAGTTTCTTCACAGTAAACATTTCTGTTTAACCTGCAGGATTTTTAATTGACTGCAGCATGTGGAATCTAGATGCCCAAATAATCAAAAAACAAAACAGAGTAAAAACCAAACCACTATCAACAACAAAACCCTCTCCCAGGCAAATGTAGCAGTTCTTTGAGAACTTTATGTCATTTGTCTGCTTGAAACATGGTAGGTATTTGGCAGAATATGTTGCAGCCAGTTCATTGATCAGTAGGTATGCAGGAAACCTGTGCTTGTGCTTACTATGGGTGGTAAGGTGACATCCTTACATTCTGTGTATTATTTTATTGTATGTGTATATATACAGAAATGAGCAACACCTCAGTCCAGTCATAACATTCAGTATAACATGCCCAACCTGAAAGTGTCTCTATTTCTGTATTTACAGAACACAGAAGTTTATATGCTTTATGTGTTGTTACTTGCGGTTGTGACAAGTTGTAACTTCACAGTTCAAACAGGCCGTGTGCATATACCTCTGCATATGTAATATATATTTCTATACTGATAACATTTGACATTTTCACTAGTCTAATGATGTCTTTGTTAAGGCTGGGTTTAGCATTCGTAGTAGATAACCATCTTTAAAACAAATCACATTTTTTAAAGTACTCGCAAAGTGCTTTCTTTTCCTCCTCCAAATATAGCAATCCTCTTTTTTTGTCTCTTCCAGAGTTAAAATTTCTGACAGTCAAAATGGCAAGAACAAACCTTCGGCTAATTATAGCTCTTCTGTACTGAAAGATGGCACAGTTCTAAAGTTCAATGTCTAGAAGCTCTTCAGAGCTAGACTCAATTTTTAATGCCGTTGGAAAAGAAGCTGTTAAATTTAGAGGTGTTTATTTTTATTTTTTTTATGGGTGGAATAATCTAAAATACATTTCCAATAGTTTTTTTTAAACTTGCCAATATTTTCAAAATTATTTTTGTCTAACATGATGTAATTTCATGTAGAAAAATATGGGTGCTTGGTGGAATGGTCTAGTAGTTTATCATATTATGATATAAAAGTTTTATTAATTATAATTTCATCAGTTATCTGGGGATAACTCCCAGCGTTCCTTCTCAGAAGGCAAGTTCTTGTTCCTGAATCATGCTGATGATACTTTTAAGCAATTTTTCCTTATTGTGCCTTTCTTTATGTCCACACCTGTGAGGTAGCCTAGGTAGTAAAGATAGAGTCAGATTATGTGTAAAGTACAGTTTCACACAGTAAGAATTCAGAGTATTTGCAGAAACGAAAGTTATTGCCAGTACACATATTTATTCTGTTGAGGACTTTTCATGTTGCCTTTCTTCTGTAGTTGATTTTTCCCTTTCCTGTGTTTAATTGGGAGTGATGATACAGAATAACCACACTATAATATATAACATTTGGTAACAGTGCAGTATTCTAGCCCTGAACGGGCTGTAGTGTGGAAATACAGGTCTTTGGGGTGGATAAAATTTCATTTTTGCAAGGTGCAGAAGTGAGCGAGGGGTGCATTTATGTTTTACACCCTGGCCAAATAGTGGACTGCTCTGTGACGTAACCTATTAAGTTGGAGAAGCTTTTCTGTGTAGCTGCCCTGCAGTGCTGAAAGTAAGTTATGAATGCTGCACTGTTTAAGAGCAGAAAGGTTTGCCTGGAAGAGAGCGGTGTGCCTGGGCCCCCTGCTATTGAGAAGATGCCAGTCAGAAATGAAAACGTCTTTCATGAAACTATAGCGAACTTCCCTGTGATACAGTACAATAATGCAAGGAATTTTTAGTCAAAGCTTGTAAAAAATAAGTATACTTTGGAAATGGCGAAGAAATACTTGCTTATAAGGGACTATTTTAAGAGGTCACTGCCAAAAATATGTGTGGTTTTGACACAGTTTTAGAAGTGACATGATTGAGGAGTTTCAGCCATTCCACCCCCCCC
>VZRW01004215.1:54940-81365 GCA_013398125.1 Aegotheles bennettii | reverse complement strand
CCTTTGAGATCTCCAGTTTCTTTTGCCTTTTGGTTACAACTACAAAAGATGTCTTCTGAGAAAAATGCTTTCTGCATGACATCAGAATAAAGGAATGTTCCACACTATTCAGCATGCTTAAAAGTATTGGTTAGCTGAAATAACATTACATTTAAAATGAGTGTTGAACGTAAGGCCAGTTAAGGGAGAAAACAGAGCAGATCATGTTTTTGCAAACTTTTATCTTTAAGAAACATTGATTCATTGGACTTTGTAGAAAAGTTTTCTTTAAAATAATAATATTATGTTGTGTGTAACAGCACAGTAAAATAAAGAGAACTGCTGTTTTGTCATGTGATAGAATGCATGTGGCCACAGGTAAAGACTGAAAAAGTTTGGAATCAGAACATAAAAATACATACATACAGAAAAGTTAAGGCATTACTATAGATAGGAAAAAAGCATATTTAAGCATTTACAAAATGTGTTTGCATTTTGTAAAAATTCTCAGGTTTTTTTCACTGCCATTTGTTACTTTTAATTTTGTCTGACTTTTATTTATTTTTCATATAGTATTAATAACAAAAGCTAATTATTCTCACAACTCATGCATTTATAAAAGTATTCATTTTTCTTAAGTAATAAAAATACATTATTGCTTGGACAGTAGTCTTTACATTATTCTTTGGCATACTGTAATTTTCATTGGCACTTGGGATAGTCAAAGAAAGAATTGGAAGAGTGTTTAAAATAGCAAAAGAAAAAGGTAAAGCTTAAGCACATATCTTCTAAACAAAGTATGCATAATAAACACTAGTGATACTAGTAATTGTTTTGAATTAAGTTATATCAGTTACATCAGTTGTATCAGTTACAACTGCAGGGGCCTCATTGTCCAGAATCATGAAAATGTAAAGTTAATTACTGCTTGTAGTGTTAATGAATAATTAGTCATAACAGATCTATGGATCTCTTTCCTTGTTGCACAAAAAAGGACGCTTGAGGTGGACCGTCATAGGTGAGAACGAAAACCTAGGTTTACATGATCAGATAGTAAATGCTTTCATATGAAACCACTGGTGCATTGCTCTGAAAATCTACATGAGTATGTACGGCAGAATAGAGGTCCAAACCTAGGCCTTGAGAGTGTGTGATGGCAGGAATTTCACAAATACAGATGCCAGCTATATCCTTCACTGGAGGTATGGAAGATTGGAGTCTGGAAGAGCCCTCAACAGTCTCCATCATCAGTGAGGCTTTCTTGCAGTGCAGCTGTGTTACATGGGTATTGGTCATGTGCTGCAGGTGTCATCTAGGCTTTAGTGTTGGTTATATAACTCCCCTGAAAATTTGGTGGCCTTTTATGATGGGGTTACAGCGTTGGTGGATAAGGGAGGAACAACTGATGTCATCTACCTGTACCTATGCAAAACATTTGACATTGTCCCGCATGACATCCTGGTCTCTAAATTGGAAAGACATGGATTCGATGGATAGACCACTTGGTGGATAAAGAACTAGCTGGGTGGTCATACTCAAAGAGGTGTGGTCAATGTCTTGATGTCCAAGTGGAGACCAGTGACAAGTGACATTCCTCAGGGGTTGGTATTGGGACTGATGCTGTTTAACATCTTTGCCAGTGACATGGACTGTGGAATTGAGTTCACCCTCAGCAAGTTTGCTTCTTTGTGGGGAGTGTGTTTTTCCAAAGTTGTGGAAGAAGAAGGGAGCAACAGGAGAGAAAGAATGGCGTGGTAAGGGTTGCTACAATATTGCTGACTCTCATCTCATTATGAGTTTAATGAGGCTTGATGTTTTACTTTAAATTCCCTAGCATCATATGCTTATGTATTTCTTTTAGCCCTTTTTAACGAGATTCTGAAAACTTTATCGACTCAGAACCAAGAAGACACATACCTTGAAATTTATTGTTATTATTACTATTTTATTATTTTTATTATGCATCTCATGAGATTTTTGTTGCTGCAGTTGTCAGTCTTGTACACTGGGTATCTATTCAATGAATCCATACAATGTCTCACACCAAGTGAGACACCACCCGTTTTCACATTTTACAGCATGGAAAGCATCACAATGCATGATAAAGCAAAATAGAGGAAGGGGGCACACTGTCCTCTGTATGGACTCTGCAGCAAGTCACATCTGCACAACAGAGTATTTCACATAGAAGAGTTTTGCTGTGTTTTCTTTTTACCACAATCTCTATGAAAAATAAAGTTGCATTTTGATACACTCATACAGTTATTTGGGGAGATACCTAGAATATACTTAAGGTGGAAAATGAAAGAAAAAGTATTATATTGTTAGTTTTAACTTTGCATTTTGCAAATAGTAAAGTAGTGAGGATGACACCATCAGGCAGACAGCAGGTGGGCCAAGCAGCAGGAGGGAAATGATACTTGCTGCACCTGCTCTGCACGCTTTTTTTAAAAAAAAAGAAAGGAAAAAGGAAGAGGATTTGGTAATACCTGCATGACACCTACTTTTATTCTGGTATTTAATTTCTGTATTTTCTTAGTTCATCTTAAAATATGTGGGAGGGAGATCTGGAGATTTCAGACTACTTTATGCTGTGTAGATTTATGTGTATACATATATTCTTATGTGTATCACCATGCTACCTGAACCGTAGTGTGATGTTAATAACAGTAATAAATTAGCCCCCTTTTTTTATTTTCCTGATGGAGATAGTCCGCTGCTATTACTCCCATTTTACACGTGGACAAAAACTAAGTACAGAAAGAGGTCAGCATCAATTAATGGCTTAACTGTAAACAGAATTTATGGGTTATAGCTCAGTTGTGTAGAGGATGGAGCCAATGCATAAAAATGGCTTTAGTTTCCTTTTACTCTCTTGCTTCTCTGCTGGTTCAGTAACCCTGTACTTCACTGAAGAATTTGCTGTCTGGTCTAATTTCAGTCAGATTGGAAACAGCTGCAGGGGTCAGAAAGTGCATCAAATATCACAGTGGCAAAGGAAGTGGCTAAGCCTGGCCCTATTTTTCTGGTGCAACAAGCAGTAGAGAAGACAACAGCATACAAGCTGTAGGTTGGATATGTGGTGCAGCAGGATCAGCTGTTGACTGGTCAAGGCAAGATTACCCAATCTTGCAAAGCAAGCTGGATTCTACCAGTAGATTTGGCTCCAAATTGCTGGCTCCTGGAAGTGACTGTGAGCTGTTAGGGGATGTTTCTAGAGGGATGATTGGTCTAAAAAATGCATTCAGGATTAAGGTGTCTGGTGTTCCTGGCTTCCACTCTTCAGCCTGCCACAATTCATTCCAAATGACCTTAGGTAAGTCGCTTTGCTTTTTTTATCTCATCTTCCTCCTTGGTGGAATTTTGCTTCATTGCCTAACACAGATTCTACAAACATTACTTGGGTGGTGCTTTGCCTTGACCACATGAATTGTCATAAATGCAGTAGTATTATTTGCCTTATTACTGTCATTTCTTCCTCGGAAGTCCTCTACTAGAGAATATAACACATGCAGGAATTTTTAATTTGATACTAGAGCTAAGATGTATGGAGTAAACAGTATTGGGAAAATTAGGAGGGGGTGAGAATTCACTGTCTGGTTTGTCTCCTGGTGATAGTGATTATTGAGAAAAGTGTATTTCTGCTTTCAGAAGTTAGATAATATTCAAGAGGCCAATAACACCTATTTGAAAGTTAAGCAGTTTCTGCTGCTCAATAGAAATTATGTCCCTTAACAACAGGGATTTTGCAGTTTAAGGACCCAATTCTGCAAATAAATGCTTCAAGAGTCAGTCTAATTACAGTGTGCGAAGTCCAATTACTAGCAAACCATGGTTTTATAAAAGTAAGTACTACGACTAGTGATAAGAACTGCAGGGCTGAGTCATATACAGTAGAAGTTCTTTCTTTCCTATATTGACTAATCAACATGTTTTTCATTGCCCATCAGTGATTCAGGATTTCACTGTGATAAAATGAAATTTACCTTTACTCAAGATGCTGGTTAGCAAGGCTTGTACTTAATCATAGCTCTTTTGAAGCAGTATGGATGCTATTTTTCTGTTTTAGGCTTGTCTCATTCTGAAAGAGGTGAAGAATTGCTGAAGAACTGACCGTAACTAAAGATAGTGAACAGACTGTTGTCTGAGAACTGTGACACTCTCAGACAGGAAAATCAACTACTTACAAGGGCAGTACAGAAACATTCAGTTTAGCAATAAACTACAACTGGCTTGAAATGAAAATTATGGATAGCTTGATTGAGTAGATTAACTAGGTGATGTATTTTTCTTTAAATGAGAGCTCCCACGGTTTATCTTCCAAGTGTGAAGTACAGTTTATATGGTTGTTCAATCATTGCATGCATGTTGGTCGAAGAGCCCATTCTGCGTGCAAAAAGGTGGCTCATACTCACCTTAAGAGATTTTTTTATGAAATGGATTGCATAAATAACAACTATTTTTTTTTGAGAAAGACCCCCTTTGTTTCCCAAGTGTACTGTATGTTTAACTAAGCTGTCACTGTCAGTTAGATTACTCAATAAATCAATCCAAATATTTGAAAGAGGAGCTGGACATTGTGTCCATAGAAAATATTTTAAAAAAATACAAGTAACACTTTATATGTGTTTTTGAAGAGAAGTTTCATATTAGGTGGCAAAGGTATTATTGATACATCCTTTCTTTCAGACAGAATAAGGGAAATCCTCCTTTGATGTGAAATTAGGACAAGTAAGTACTTCCAATAAGATATTTAGAAGTTTATTCCTCTTGGCGGTCATTTATAACTGTAAAACAGCTTTGTGTTTTGAAATACAGCAAGTTCTCTACAACTACATAAAAGGGGGTTGGAGCGAGGGGGTGGCTGGTCTTTTCTCCCAAGTGACAAACCTTAGGACAAGAGGGAATGGCCTCAAGTTGCACCAGGGGAAGTTCAGGCTGGATATTAGGAAAAAATTTTTTACAGAAGGGGTGGTCAGGCATTGGAACAGGCTGCCCAGGGAAGTGGTGGTATCACCATCCCTGGAGGTATTCAAAAAACATTTTCATGTGGCCCTTGGGGATATGGTTTAGTGGTGGACTTGGCAGTCCTGGGTTGATGGTTGAACTCAATGATCTTGAAGGTCTTTTCCAACCTGAGTGATTCTCTGATTCTCAGTTGGGGAGTATGAGAAGGGTGTTGTGGTGGGTTTTTAAAATTATTTTTCCCCAATGAGACCTACTCAATCACTTATTTAGTTATAAAACCTTTGTTACAGAACATACAGTACTGTAGTTGCAAAAGACAGACAGGTTACTGCAGATGGACTGTTGTTTGGCTCTTCTGCACTTCAGCAAGAGGAAATTTCCCTTTCCCTTTAGTATGGATTCCCTTTCTCAGGCTGACAATCATTATGCTCAAGTGTGAAGAAAGTGTAGCTGCCCTAACTTTACCTATTCGTTGCCTGTGAACACTGCATCAGCTGAAGCTGAAGTCCTGTTTCTTCACAGGTTAGGTGCAGTGCTGGTGATCGGAATGAAAGCTTCTGTAACCTGGTCTACTTACTAAGACACCTTCCTCATGAGTTAGAAAAGCAGGGAACACTGGCCCAAAACTGGCAGTGGGGTATTTTGGGGTGTCTTTCTTTGGTGGGTATTGTTGTGTGGTTGTTTTTTGGGTTTTTGTGGGTTTTTTTTGTGTTTTGTTTTGGTCTTGGAGTAGGCCTGATTCTAGTCTGTACTTACGTGATTTTGTTTATTGGCACAGGTATTAACTGCATCTGAAAATAATATTGTCATATAGTATTACACCTAAATATCAATTTGCATGTCCTGCTCCTTAAGTAATCTGTTCTTAAGAACTTGTCATGAAAACTGTATGTACATACTTCCTAGATCTTGATTTATTTTACTTTTTTTTTCAGACACTTGACCTTTTAGAGTCTGTGTCCTGAATTACTTTTAATACATTTTTTTTTCTTAGCTACATTAAGCCTTTATAACTTCAGTGGTCTTAATTCTCTTTTTGGACATATATGTTTATATTTCTGGCATTATTTTAGCTGTTAAAAAATTACAGTTTACATACTGCAAAATGAACTTCATATTTGTAACATATTATATTAAAAAAAAAAGCATATGATGACATTCCAAATTTCTTTAGAGAAGACAGTGATTCCTGGTTCTGAAGCTGTAAATCTTCAGCCTTCTGGTAGCCACAAGCTCAGCCACATAGTTTTTTTTTAAACCTGTAACTGTTAGAGTATCACACAAACTGCAAACCACTGATCGCTGCAGAACTGTGAAGCTAAGATAGTTGTTTACATGGTTCTGTCCTTGGTATTGCAATGCATCATCTTTGTAAATTCATCTCATCACTGGAAATCCTTGTGCAGTTTAGGTGCAGGGATTGATAATAAGGCTTTTTGTATTTTATAACAAAAGCATCTGAGGAAAGATGGAGAAAGTAATTGATTCTTTTGGAGTTGTCATCAAAATACATGACTAGCTGGAAGAGGAGTCTGGTGTGCTAACGTGGTATCTGTGCTACACACTGAGGACTAAATGCTTTCTGTCTCACACAATAATAACGGCAAGTAATTGAGGAGATCTGCAGGATACAGAGAAAGTTTTAATTTGTGTGTGCTAAAGACTGATGAAAAGACACATCATATCTTGTTTCTCTTTGATGCTGTGACCATGCCTGGTTTTCTTTGCCAGCACTGTAGGCTTTCTGCTTGCTGCACGTCCATAAAATTACCCCTCTGGAAAGGGGGCTGTTCTTACTGCTTATTTCTCTAGCCTCCCTTTCTTGCTGTCTTTCTGCTCTGTTTGTCTTCTGCCAGTGCTGACAAAAGCTGTTGTAGATACTGGGTTGAACTGGCTTGCTTTGTGCCGTATACCATAGGTTAGTAATACTTGTAGCCATAATCATCATTCGGGGGCTGGGGGGGAGTTGCTTTTACTCCGTAATAACATGTCATACTGATGTTTATAGTATAACATTATAAAAGTAATCTAATAGTTCCATGTGGGTCATATTAGCCTTCAACCAACAAAGTACTTAGACATATGCTTTAACTCTAATCCAATGAATAATTCCATTGACTTCAATACACTGCTCACCTACTAAAAAATAAGAATGTTTAAGTGCTTTTCCAGACTGAAGTCTTTATTAGTAACCTGCATATATAGTATGTATATTGTTAGGATACACAGGATATTCATGTGGTGAATTATTCCTTTATGTTTGATAGGATTGAACAGTATTTTTCTGTCTGCTCTATTCATTTTTCATATGTTAATGACATTCATGTTGTCTATCTATGGTGTTTTTAATGTGCCCATCACCAGAATATCTGCCTGTCTCTTCTGCAAAATAAATGCCTCTCAAGAAGAGATAGGAAGGGTAATGCATGTGTAATTTTTTTTTAAAGGTTATTACTGAAGCCTAGTAGCCTTCCTTCCCCCACTCCAGTATTTATTTTTCCTAGTGACAAAATCTGAAGCAGAAAGCACTGAGCAACAAGTTTATCAATTTGAACAGGCCAACTGCACAACTAAATGTATGTGAAACTTAACAAATCCCTTGGGGAAGCTGACTGTAAGAATTTCCTAGTCTGTGTCGAGTTACTGAGGTGCGACATGGTGGATTGAATTTAATGCCTTAGGCAAGCACAGTCAAATAGAGAGAGTTTAAGTTTTGCTGTGTCCATGAACAGATCTGCTGGTAGTTGTCTAAATTAAGCTTTCAGAAAAGAATATAACACTATCATGAGCTCTTTCCCTTGAATATTTTGGCAGGTTATTCTGGTTTAAAAGTAATCCAAGTAGGATTTCTTCTGTGTAAGGCTTATCAGAGTTGCAAAAGGACTGAAGAGTTATTCCTCTTACCAGAACAGCAAAATACTGAAACAAAAAATTTCCATTACACTGTGCTGCCTGTTTTAAGGGTATAGCATCTTGGCCAAAACCAAGGATCCCCACCTGCATGGGAATTGACTGCTATGACCCTATAGGTGTTACTGTTGCTGAGACTGCAGGGACTGCACACCTGCCCTGGGTTTCTCAGCACCTCATTTCTTCTTGCTTGCATCTCTGTGAAAGGAAAATTGATCCTGGTGACTGGTTTGGCCTTAGTGACCTTTATGACCCTGTAGCAGCTAGCTTGAGGAAGGCAGCAGCAGCTTATAGGAGAGTCTGTACAGAGTTTAAATGAGGTCTTCCAGTGACAGTGGTGCCTTCAGCATACAGTGGTGAAGCAGCCACTTGCTACGTACGTGCTAAGAGTTGGAGAGCCGCCAGAAGGGAAGGGAAGAGCATGGGTAATCAAGTGCCATGCACAAATCCAGACAAATGAACTTGAGCATTTTGGAAGTATTTTTTTTGAGCAGAGGAGAGCTGGCGTCTTGGGAAGTTGGGAGGTTTTGATCAACTGTCTACAGTACAGCTTCAGCTGTAGATGATAAAGCTTCAAGAGTAGGTTTGCCCCGTGCCTGGCAGGTAGCTCAAGTTCTCAGAGCGAAGTTGCAGCTGCTGGTAGAGCTGGGCTCTGAGTAGAGAAGCAGGATTTGAGCAGTCTCAGTCATAGGTCACAGTAGTGGCAAAGCAAAGAGGAGCTTCAGAATTAAAAACCACCACCTCTCTCCTTGAAAAGTGGCTGGAATCCTAGATTTCACTGTGTGCTGTTCACCCTCAGTTCTTTTTGGGTTTTCCAGCACTGTTTCTTCTCTAGTGTGTACACACAAAGCTGTAAGAGATGTTAGGACTTCGTGCATCACTCTTCTTCCACAAAGGACCCAGCTTCTGGGGTCACAGCAAGGTAAATAGCATGTTTACAAGGTGGCCTGCATGTAAGGCACAGAAAACACCAAACCCTTTTCATAATCTGAGGCAAGCATTCATTGGCTGGGGGAATGCTTTTTTCTGTTTCCTGAAGCATCCCGAGATTTGGACTTGAACAATTGTTTACTGTTCTCTGACTCTTTGGGTATTATTTTTTTTAACTTGTTCTCAGATTTTTGTTGTTCATTTTGTTGTTCATTTAAATTGGCTAGGTGGCAGTTTGACTTATTGCCTGGTAAGAGTTGGACAGGGAAAATTAAGCAAGTATGTATTACTTGGATTATTTAAAGGTGATGTGGGGCTGAGGTGCCACTGCATTTGCCAACTCTGTATTTAGAACATAATATTTCTTTAGCTCTTTGCATTGCCAGTGGTGATGGATATCTCAGCTATAGGATGAGCCTATACCTTTTCTCATTTGTTAACCCTGGACCTCCACCAATTAGCTAGAGTCAAATAAATATCATGGGATATGAGAATCTATCCAGCTAAGTGATATGTTTACATCGAATCACTACTTTTTTAGTTAGATGATAGGAATTGATGAGTATGCTTCTCATGCTATCCTAGACAGACTGTTGGTCAAGTGTTGAACCTGACTGCCAGGGGCTTGTCTAGCCATTAATGCTACCTCAGAGTTTTTTGTTCCAGGGAGGAGAGCTGCTGCTCAGGAATCCGTAGGGACAGGGAGTTAGGCATATGAACAAGTGTGTTTTATCTGTCTCCTATTGCTCAGAACAAGAAGTAGCCTGCCAGCACAGTGACCAGTCCCTAGAGTTAATTACCATAATTCATTAGCAAAGCTTCACTTCCTGGATGATTTGAGTTGATTAGTGGGCACTTTGTTCTATCACCTTTTTTGGCTGAGCATTCAGTTAGAGGCTTCAGACTCTAAAGACCTAATGGATTTACATGTAGCACTTACCCAACAGGAAGAAACAGTTGAAATCTAACGCAACCTGTTGCTCCTCACGTAGCCTTGGACTTTAGGACTTGGTACAAGGGTTAATGGGAAGGAGACTTTTTAACTTGAAATAGCAAAACTTTTTTTTTCTTCCATGCTTTCCTTCTGAGTCCTATGACCTTGCTATATTAGCTGATTACAGCCAACCACTTTCAGAGAACTTAGAGTAATTTGTTTCTCAAATGCTAATAGCATTCCAGTTATTCCTTCCTGAAGAAAAGCAGGAGCTATGCAAGTTTGCTGTGGGACTCAAAACACATGTATATTAACATGAGCCATTATTTTTCAGGTAGAGAAAAAAACTACTTGTCTGTTACCAGTGTGTCACTGAGAATGACTAGCTTTTTATTTCTTTATGTGTTTCAGTAGATGATGGTATGTAATAGGAGCCTATAAGTCATGAGGCTGTGGGAAGGTCCCAGTTAAATTGGAGGATGTACCATTTGCAGTGAACCTTATACTTGCAGATTTTCAGCAGGGCTTAATGACTGTTCCTCTTGTTTGTGGATTTCAAGTTTGTCCACCCCTTTTTGTGTGTTTGAACTGAAACATTGCTCAGTTGACCTGCTTATGGACAAATAAAACCCATGATATGTAGCAAAATTTTGTTAATACCTTATTAAAGCTACTATGAATTACAGGCAAGATCAGCTCTTCCCAGTATTGTTGTCTGAGGACATAGCTTCAATTTTTTTTTTGTAGTTTTCTTTTGTTCTGCTTCTTATTCAGCTACAAAACTAAGAAAAATATTAGAGTAAGAGGTATGTTTTTGAAGAAAAGCTAAAAATGCTCCCAGCCCTGCCAGAGTCACGCTCTTAGACAATGGGGAGACAGCACTGATGGACTTGATTTTAAGTATTGAGCTGGGAAGGGAACAACTTGATGTGGGAAATGAGTCCTTTTTTTGATTCACATTAAAACAGATCTTATAAGCCTCAAATACAGGAGTTTAATATTGACCTTGTATTCTATAATATTACTAAAGTAATTTTGTGAAGCTGTCCCAAGATATACAGGTTGTAGAGGCTGATCAGAGTGCTAACTGATTGTTAACTGATAGAGCAGCCCCACTGACCATTACACTCAGGTGTTAATTGTTTTGTAATAATGAAGGTTAACTACTTAACAAGACTAAGGACCTTAAAAGGCAGGGCTGGAGGTACTAGGGTACCTCAGTGCCTGAGCACCAGAGGAGAGAGCAGAATGTGCTCTGTGTGGTGGATGTTGAAAACTGCTAAAGCTACAACACCAGCAAGGACATCAAGTGCTGGAAGGGCGACCGGCTCTGTGCACCCAGCGCTCCGGGGTGGCTTGCTGCCAGATTGAGGTTATGTTGCCTAGCCTTGCCTGGAACCCTGACACATCACCTAGCCTTGCCTGGATCCCCAACACGGGTGCATTTGGCCAGAAATTATCAAGTAGCAAAGTCATTTTTTTTAGCACATGTGTAAACTTATAGATGGTTCCAATGACAAATTATGCATGCACTGTATATATTAATTGAATTGAGTAATAAGTAATTGAGTAATTATCTGATGTTACAGAGTTACTTGAATGCCTTTGAAAAGATGCAAGTAATTCAGTATGCTGGCTGGCTAGATTTGGTTGGGAACAGTCAAATAATCTTGACTTTTCTGGTTGTCACTTCATTGTTGTTGAAGCCTTCTTTTGCCAATTTTTTGGTTGCGTGCAGTAGGAAGACAGGAAAGGAAGAGTTACAGTAAAGGAAAGTTTTGATGCCATATACAAGTATTACTCTATCTTTAGTATCTCAAAACAAGAGTTCAGTTCTCATCAGTATTGGTAGACTTAGGAGTTTGACATTGGGGCTGGACTACATTTCTTTGGGGTCCAGTATATGTGGTGTTTTGCCTTTGGGCTCTCATTATTTACTACTGCAAGGACTATTGGCTGTCAGGTAATACCGCAGTGTGAGTTACAGTATTTCAATAAAGCTGTGGCCTTGGCCTTTAATCTGATTACCAGAGATCTGTGTTTTCTCTCTCTGTAGTCCAGAGTGGCATTTGCAATGTAGCAAACACTTTAAAGATTTACTTTCTTCTGGCACATAAGAATGTTGTTCCAACTTAGTGTTTCTTCCCTAAAAGAAGTATGTATCTTCAAATACTTAGGTTCCGTGTTGATATCAGAAATTGACCAGTTTTACACACCTTAACAGTGTCCTGGCTTTGAAGAAAGTATTTTCCATTTTGCTGAAAAGACTTCAGTCTTCTTTCTTTCCATAGTGGATTTTGCATAGACAAAATTAGCTGAGATTATTGGAAAAGCTAATATTTGAGTAAATTGGGATATATTATTGCTTTGAAGTTTATTTCTAGTAAAAAAAGCAATTCTGTAAAGTCACGATATTTAATTACATTAATATTTAATTACAACTGAAATCCTATGACAAACAAAATATGTTTAATTTCTTATACTTAAAAATCTTACTAAAATTATTTTTATTTAAATACAGTACAAGCAACAGTAGCATTTGGAGGACTAAACTGGCTTTAAACCTTTCCTAGTTGTGGGGTTATGCTCTCTGGCATAGTGAAGAGGTGTGCCAGATGCAGAGCTTGCTGTAAGTTGAAACTAAATGAAAACAGAGATGGAGGGGCCTGGAAACTGGCAGGGCATGGCTCTGCCTTCCATCCACTGATAAGCAGATCTGGCCAGCTTCCCACTGATAAAGACTATGCAAAAATCTGTTGCATCCTAGTCTACTGGTACAACCACAGCTGTTGGTTGTACCAGTGGGTACACTCCCACAGCAGTGGGAGGCATTTAGCTTAAGTTATTATTTGCAATGTATCCTGCAAGGCTTTGCTATATTCTCTTTGCCTGTCTCGTCATCAGTACTATTCTGACTGATCTTATAATTTGTTAACATTTAGAACATCAGTAAATGGAAAATTTTGCCAAACTCTTATTTTAGGTGTTCCAAAAGTTCTGCACAGCAATGTGCTTCATCTAATCTAGTGCACAACTGACATATGACACAATGTGTTATTATGAACCAGCTAATTTATTTGCAGCTAATGGGCAATAAATAAAAAATACTAATTCATAACAGATGTTCTCATCATGAATTATCTGTAAACATTTCCCAAACATATTAGCTATTAAAAAGTTTCAATCACAATTTAAGTAAATTTATTTCTTCCTCATCTGGGAGTTGCTATTTGTGAGCCTAGTTGAGATGTGGAATTTAAGCTCTTTCAGTTGGGTTCGTGGTCATTTTTATTCCCTGATTGAATTGACAAAACTTTTAAAATTGAGTATCCCAAATGCTAGTGGTTACAAAATCTGCAGTAGGTAAAGCAATTCCCTGTTTCCTTACACAGTTCTGTCAGGAAACCAGTTTGCCAGAGCACTGGTAGGGGAAAAAAAAAAGCAAAAAAGCAAAACCATGTGAATATCATAGAAGTGAAGCAGGTAAACCACTAAACTGAACACTTTTCAGTTTATGTGGCTTAGGAATATAAATATATGAAAAGTAAATGGCTGCGTGTGAAGAAGTACACTATGGATAAGGATAATCTATTGTGAGCACTTTCCCAAATACATTACCTTCCCAAGAACTTGTGCATATTTGTCCCTCTTCTGTCCTCCTTCTTTCCAAGTAAACATTTATAAACTTCTTAATCCCCTCTCAGCATGTGCATATAACTTCCACTGACAGTAATGGTAGTTGCTTATGCTTACTGCCAAGGAAATAGGACTTCTCTTAGGGTCAGATTAACTTCTTTTGCATAAAGCTATGTAATTGACAGGTCCAAAAATCCACTACTGCAATCCAGGACCAAAATGTTGGGTCTCCATGCAATGTATAGCCTTTCAAGTCACTTCTCCAGTTGCTTGGCCTTATTTGCCTACCTCTAGGATTTACATTATTACCATTTGGCTAGTTTTCAGGTTTTTGATTAATTTTCCTTTCACCTTTCTGGCTGTCAGATAGGAGTTTGTGTTGCTTTCAGAAGATGTATCCCATGATTAAAGACAGTAGGCTTCAACAAGGTGCATTTCAGTAAACTCGGCAAAATGGTAGGTAGTGTTCTGTAGGAAGCAGGTGCATGGCAAAGTGACATAAAGGCAGTTGACAGTTATTTAGAGAAACATTCACAAGGGCTGAAACACTAACTTTACTTTTTTTAAAATTGTGATGGGTGAGCATAAGAGAATGGTGTGGGCAAACAGAGAAAATTTTCAAGAGTTGGGCACAAAGTGGAATTCAACAAATAAAGAGACAAAGCACTGAGAAAAGAAAGATGATAAAAGGGCTTGCCCATTGCTTGGTGAGTAGGTAAGAACCTGATAAATGCTTTGACATTCTCAGAATAATTTGTTAACTTCTTGCTGCTTAGTTTTTGCTGAAAGTATTAATGGACATCATATCTTACTATTAACATCCCTGACAGAGTATGAGAAACTTTGGCATTTATGTAAAAATAAAAGAATACCCAGGTAAGTACCGTTGTTGTGTGGTGGTTATTTTTTGTTTTGGTTTGGGTTTTTTTTCATAACTAATGATATTTATCCAAGAATAATTGAGAATGAGACAGGTTGCTCATGTAGCTGATGGCATCATCTATGAGAATGCTTGCAGAACTGGTGAGATTCCTAGCATACTAGCAGGTGCAGAGCTATGCTCACACTGCTTACTTCATCACACAAGTTAGATGTCTACATTAGGACTCAGCCTCAAATAGTGACTAGAGATGGTTCAAGGCCCCTAGTGGAGACAGGGGGCTCCTCTGGCAGTGCCCTTCTGTACAAGAAATTCTCATTTAGGCATTTAATTGGTTTTCTGAGGGAAGTCTCTCCAAATACAGTCTCCTCACTCAGTGATGCTTCTCTTTAAAACTTATTGACCCTGGCAACAATAGACCAGTCAGCAAACTTCAGTTACTGGAAAAATACACATTGCTCGTAAACACCTGGAAGATTAGAAAGACATGTATGACGGTCACCAGTGTCAAACTACCTGATTTTTTCAGTAATAGGATAAACATGCCTTACAAGTAGTAGGGAAACAAGGTATGTCATACATCGTGATTTTAACTTAGATTTTAGTAAAATTCTAGTTTTTATCTAGCTTTTTAGAACATCTTAGTTCTGACATTATTTCTTCAGATGTTCTGTGATAAACATGATTAAGATGAAATTGCCATAAAGGGGGTGGGGATAGTGATTGAGAGATAAATCATAATCGGATGGAAAGCCTAGAATCCTAACGTAGGTACCAAACTCATGTCCTAATGTCAGTAGTGTAAGTATAGCTCTGATGTGTAGAGGCAGTTGGTGGGATACCTTCAGGATCTGACCTCAGTCTGATAACATCTTGTCTTCACTGATGCCTTGGATGAAAGAATAGGAAGCACTTTGGTTGTTAACTAGAACTACTTGCAGTAGGGAAGATCTGTGAGTACTTTAAATCATAGGGATAGAATTCAAAAGTATATTGATAAATTGAGGAAATGATAAATATATGCAGTTTACTAAAGGGAAGTGCTAAACTTTATGATACAAAGATTTTAAATACTTGGTGAGAAGGTGATCTGGGAGAAAAAGCATCTTGGGGTCATAGAAGTTGGTAACAAGCTGAACGTGAGGCTAGTGTGGCATGTTAGTGCAAAAACAAAGGTTGGATCATTCCGAGCTGTGGAAAAGGAGTCTTGAGTAAGTATGTGAAATCTAGGAAGCTTGTTGTTAAAAGAAAAAACAGAAAGAATTTGAGGTTTTTTGATCAAGGAAATCCTAATGAGAGGTTTGTAACTGTCTTTAAATGTAATAGGTCAAGTGTTCCATGTGTTGCCTTGAGCTAGGACAAGGAAATGGAAGAAAACCACGTCCCTTTTTCTTGGTCACATATGAGCATGTTCAGACATTGTGGAAGGTCAAACAAAAATCTCTTTTGGGTACAAGTAATGGCAACAGTTTCCTGAATTGATTTACATGTGGTTCCAAGTCCATGTAATGAGCCAGTTTGAGATGGTACTTATTTTATTGATTAAAAACATTCCTTTCATAAAAAGGAAATATGCTAGAGAATCCTTGTATCTGCATTTCCTGCGTCCACTGTGATGGTGAGAGATGAAGTCCTAAAGGCTGCTTCCATTTGATCAACTGCTGCTCCTTTCTATTTGGCTATAACGTATTTGTCTTATGAAATGTTGTTCTCAGATTGTTTAGAGTAGATACAAACAGAACCGTTTTGATTTGGGAGAAAGTTAATATTTATAAAGATCTTTGGAACTGAATTATAAATATTTGCTGTTAGATATAAATTGGTTCTCTGGTTTACCACTGTGTGAGGCTTTGGAAAAGATTAAATAAAGCTCAGGACTGCTGAATCATGGAATTCAAATGTGGAGAAAACCAGTTAGATTATCCAATATTTCTGCTCATATACAGTGAATCTCCACAGTTTATTTTCTAGTTTTCTGCTTTGTTCTGTTATAAAAGTCAAATGCTAGTGGGCTTCTGCCATCTACCCAGGGAGACTGCTCAATGGCTGAATACACCCAGCTTTTTAGGAGGATTTTCACAGTGATGTAGATGTTCATTCTTTAACCTCATCCTAGTGTTTCTCACTGTTCCTTTGTGTTTCCAGTTAAGTGGGTACAAGTTTTCTGGCCGTAATTAGACCACCTTAAGTGGTCCATTGCAACTATAGCACTATGTTCCTGTATATCAATGGAGAATCCATATGTATTTGCTTGGACTTTTGGTATTCTTTATATCTCTTAAGCTGACCACCGTGAGAGTGCTAATCAGTCTTCAACTTCACATCACTGGAGAGTGCCTGGAACAGACTGGGTCGATCAATAGCTTATCTTATCAGCAGTTTTCTATTGCTGTATCTATTTGCCTTATTTCGGACAGCTAGGTATGGTATTGCCTAGGATATGAGAATTTTTGTGGTTAAAAATTGGATGCCTGCATATGCCAAAGCTAGATGGAAGTCCTAGACTGCAATTGTAGCAAGTTTGTAAAATGTGGGCAGATTTCTTTGTGAGATCAGTTTTGAACTACTGAGGGGGCTGATCAGGGGATAGCTGTTGGTGTATAAAGCAAAATCCATTCCATCTTTACGTAGGAAAGGTATTTTTTGGCAAGTGGAGTGCTCAATAATCAGTATGCTTCTAGAAATCAGATTTTTCTATTTGCCAAGCCACTTAAGTATTATAGGTAGTAAGAGACAGCTTTTGGATGACAGCTGAGTAATAGTGATCAAAAGCAAGCCGAAGCAGTGCTGTCTAGAAAGATGGGTCACTGCATCCAATCTGTATTTGTTCAGTGGCTGTGAAACTGATACCACTGGAAGTTACTTGAATGTGTTAAGTGAAAGGGTTTAGAAGAATTTGAGCTATAAGCATAAGGGTGGTTTGTAGAATAAAACCAAGTTCTGTAATTCTGTGGAATGCTTAGGAAGTAAAACACCTTAGACCCATGTCTCTAGATTCTAGTCCTGCACTTAAATGCTCTCTACAACTCTCTCTACTTCTGCAAAGCCTGAGAAATATAGGCAGGGATTCAGAGAATGATGTATGTCTTCATGGAAGATTAGGGCCTGAGCTGTTTTATCTGTCATTCTGAAGTACTTTTACCAATAGCTATCATCAAAATTTGCCCTGTCTTTCAGAATTATCATGATTCTTCTTCTTTAGTGCTGCATTTTGTAAAATAACTCGGTAGTTTGATCACCAAATGGTTTACAGAAATCAAGAAACAAAACTTTATTTGAACTTTTGGTAGAAACAAAAATATTTTGATGATTTGCCCTACAGCTGATTTTGATGCTGTCCTTTTCTATCTTTAATTACATAGAAAACCCACTGATACACTGGTTCAGCCATTGACTAGCGTAACTGATGGATTTTACTCACTGAGGGCTGGATTCTGGTGTTACATCGGTTGTAGTTTCCTGACACTGTCTTGCAACACTATAGCATAAAAGAACAGTTGTATTTATTTGGAGAGGAAAGAATGAAATGAAGCATAGTGCCATCAGTGATAGCTGCAATTGGTAATAATAGTCATAGGCTGTGGAAGATGGTCTGACACGTTCACTTCTGTATGTCTAGTGCTGACAGTCTGCAAGATGTAGCATGTTCACTGGCCTCTGTACAGCATCAGCAGAGAGGGAGAGCTCCATGCACCTGTGCCCCTTGTATGAGACTTTCAAACACTGAATGGAACATGGAGTTTTGGTTCATCTTTTTGTGAGATGAATTATTATATAAATAGCAGCTGCATATAAATAAAACAACCATTTCGGTTTCAGTTGCATTCAAGCAAAAGGGAAGAAAAACCCCCCAAAACCAAACGCTTTTCTACAGTGGAAGCAGAAGCATAAAGGAATTATTTTCAGTTCCAGTGCTCTGCAGACAAATTCAAGAAAAGTGGTGAAAATGTTAAAAGGGTGAGAGATACTGTTTTTACTTGCAGAAGATGACAACTTGTAGAGAGGTGAAATGGGTGTTTTTACAGATGAGGTGGAGAAATGAGGCAGCGAGTGAAGAGTTGTTGTGGGGTGCTTAAGTTTTTTTTGTTTAAATACTGCGATTCTTGTGAGGAAGTTGATTTGACTGTATGTGTATGTAAAAAGCAACTGGCAGAAAAGAGACTAGGAAGAAGATGGGGAAGACAATGTTTGCAGCTGTAGACTAAAAATCATTCTTTCTGCCTTCATGTGGCATTGTGCATATGTAAAAGTAATTTTAAAAAGCATTAATTTGAGGTTTATGTAATTGTAACTACAAGTTATGAGTAATAGGTGATTGTACACACATTACTATAACAATAATAGGCCCAGATAATTTCTTATACTGTATGTTAAAAAAAAAAAGCAACAACCAAAACACACCAAACTTTATGTGAGTATTTGGAATGTGATAAAGGTTAGTCCATTAAACAGCACATCATTATTTGTTCTGTTAAGAGAATAAACCTGTTGAACTGGAAGAAAGCAAATTTGTTCTTACTTATTTATGTGATGGAGCTATCTTAAATTAGTAGCCAATGAGGCTCAGCCTTTTAAAGGAGTTAATTTACTGATGAAGAAAGATGCATGTTTGTTTCCTCTATACCATGTTAACTTTATAGGTTAAATTAATTTCTAAGAATAGCAGCAAGCCATGATTAGAAGAAGCATTTTGTCCCCCCTGTTTTTGGAAAGTGCCAAGCGTTTCAGTGCTACTCGGGAATCTACAATGGTAGTTAGTCCATGTAACTAAAATCATAATACTAGAATCAATTGATATATTATTTTAATTTATCCTCTTTTTGAAAAATAATTCTGTTCTTTTTGTAAAGGACAAGTACTATGTTGCTGGTCGTCTCATGTCCTGCATCTAGTGTGTGTGTGTGTAGGTTTTTTTTCCTGTTCAGCATTGAGACCTGGAGCATAAAATCATGTGTGAAAATGTCCAATGTGAACAGTGGCATTTTGCAATTTTTTTGGTTGTATCAGTTTAAATGATTACACAGAATACAAGACTGTAGACAAATAAGTCATCTTTTACTTGATTTATTTTGGAACAAATCGGGAATGTAAGGGAAATGAGTGTGCGGATTCTCCTGACTATGTCTGTGAAACCCCACTGACGGCACTGGGTTGCTGTCAGTGGGATTGCAGAGGTGTAATTTGAGTATACTTAGGAAGTTGAATAGATGAAGCCAATAATGTCCCAGTGGTCCTTTGAATTTGGCCCCATGAAATTAATTTCCACCTCAGCTTGTACACGGAATAAATTAATTCATACAGACCCAGTACTGCTCTTCTATAATCTGTGTAATTGGTTGTTTATTCCAGCACCTGGTAGGTCTCTTTATCTCTGAACTTTTGTGCTCTGCAATATTAGCTTGTCTAAGGCTGTAAAATTAAAAGTTACTTAAGGATTTTATTGAGCTGAAGCGATTGTGTTTTCCAGCCATAGAGGGTTTGTTTACTTAGCAGTGATTCAACCCCACCCAGTTGTAAGGCCAGCCCAAGCTGTTATCACACAATAGGACTTGGTGTTTGACCATAACTGCACGTCTCACTCAACAGGCAATCAGCATTTTAATTAGTGATTAAAGGAAAGTCATTGTACTCTAGCTGCTTTATCACAATAGCCTAATAATTTTGTGTTGAATAAATAGATAATGCAAAAGGGAAACCTCCCCTCATAATGTTGTTGTCATTAAGGGCTCTTTTACTCATTTGTATATGTATTAAAACACACATGGCATGAGTAGAGGTAATTATAATTACTACAGGTTTTTGGCAGATTAGCTGACATTTTTTTGCATTGTAAACCTTTTCCTTGATAATGCCACTCCAAAACGAATGCAGTATTTAAAAGTTCAGATAAAGGTAAGTAGTGGTGGCTCTGTCTCTCCAAGGTGTGTGGATGTGAATGATTGATTTGCTATGTTCATCACTGGAATTAGGTAACTTGCGTCATGACTGTGATGTACTGTAATTGATGCAAGCCCTTTCATATTTATTTGGAGTGCAACAAATGTAATGAGCTGCATTTCTTGTGTAAGCATTGGTCTAGCTCCATTTTTAAGTCAGTTTTGTGGATCTTCCAGAAGCAACTGATGCATACTTTGTTCTGGTTAAAGAATTAATGAAGAGGATACAAGCAAGACACAGAAGGCAATCCAATCTGAATCTATGAGTGCACAGAGTTAACATAGTCTTTTTATTATTAAAGGATTGACACTTTGTTAATATTTTTTTTATTTAGTGCTACAAATATTCTTCATCTGCATATCACATAGATGGGAATTGTGTGTCACTAAGCTTTGCTATGCTTTTATCTAGACTAACAGTGAATGTCAGTTACTAAAAAATGTAATAATCTGGAGACAATTAAGAACTTCTATGTACCCAAGAGACAGATTTATTATTTTTTTTAAAGCAAACAGGTTATTGCAAAAGTATAGTGCTGTAAATACAGAATTTTATTTATTTACAGCAAGGATGTACCTTTGATGCTTGAGAAGGCTTGGTATGAGGGTTTTCTGTTTGTTGTTTGGTTTTTCTTTTGAATAAACCCACTCAAACTTGTAATGAACTCAGCCATTTCTAACTCAGAAATTATAGGCATGGTAGCTAAAGGAACACTGTCAAATAGGTTATTTTGGGTACTTTGCAAAGGATTTATACATCCAGTTTTGATTACTTAGAACAGGGAGTTTTGAGTGCAGTGCTGATTGTCATCAATGCTTGCTTTGCTAAGCTGTTATATTCAGGTATTAAGGTTCAGAGAGCTGTGAGGGCAGGGACTTTTCATGGTCCCATGGCTTCACGATGCGCTTTTGAAGCGTTACAGTTCTTGTTTTTAAGATTCAACGCCCACTTCATGCTCTCTTGATACACTCTTAGTAATCCTCTCTGCTGGCAACCTTGGCATGTTGAAACAACAAGCTCACCCACACCTGACTCGATAAAAGGAGCTCTGAAATAGATGCAGAAGTAATTTGCCACTAGATTTTTTTAGAAATGAAGCTAAACCATTTTGCATGTTATGTGCTCAAAGGTATCAGAAGCATTATGTGAACTGTGTAAGGGGCAGCTTTCTTGCACTGTTTTTTTGTGCATTTGGTTTTGGGTTTCTTGTGCATGTGTGTCTGTGCTTCCTTCCTGTCTCTGCCACCCCTAACAGGTGAAGTCTACAGAGAAATTTAGACTTTTTTGATGCTGAAGTAAGAATTAACTGCTACTGAATTTTTTTTCACCCAAAGGTGATTGTTAGTGGGATTGTGAAGCCTGAATTACTAACACATATGTTGCTTTATAGGCTTTCTGAAATACCCATGCAAATACCTTAAATGCTTAGAGTGGAGGGGAAATTAAATATTTTATGTAAAGACTGGGAGGCCAGCCTCACAGGAGGGATGTGAACAGTAATGGAGAGAGATCAGGTACACAAATTCTAGTTAGACTGGAGATAGAAAGGGAGGTTGTTAACTCCATCTATATAGACTTAGAAATGTTGGCTTTCATTTACAGACTCCTCTCAGGAACTGGAAGTCTTTCAAAACTTCCCTTCAGTATGGAAAGAGCCTAGACTACCTTCCTGTTTTGTTCCATGGTAACATACAAGTTTAATGCATGTGTAAATAAGTAATATGCTGTAAGTTGTGCTTTATTCTGTGTAATAGGATTTTTCAGGAAACAAAAAAAAGTTTAACCAGTCTGAGATATTTTTTAACCTGCTTGTTTTTTAAACTTAAATCTAATAGGAAAAACATATATGGAATAGATGTGGTAACAGTGCTAAAAGTTGTTAGCTGAGCCATAATCCCTCTTCCTCATAGGTTTGTATTCCCAACAACTGAATTATCTTGGGGAAATGTCAAGTCCACGCATAGGGTGCTCTCATAATTGCAGTACTGTTGAAATGTTACATCCATATAAGTGTGTCTAACAATGTTCATGAGATAAGTCACATAGTAGTGTGTTGAGTGAGCAGTAGTTCACATAGCCATGCCTTACAGCTGTCCGATATAGAAAATTTTGGGTACAAATCTGAGCCTAAGTTGTCAGTTCTAGCAAAACCAGGTCAACCAAAAGGTATCAGCTTTATAGCTACAGACATCAGTTCATGTATGGAAGTATGCACATCCTAACCTAAACTTGCATTTTGCTTATACCACATATCTTCTTATCTGTTCTGTGTCAGATTTAACGCAAGAGTGCCAGTGCCAGAGAGCTCTCAGCTGCTCAGCTGACAGCCTCCAGTGTGGCCACCAGACCTGCTGTGATCTGGTTTCTATCAAAGCTATGGACTATCATTGACAAGAAGCAATCCAGAGGTTTCAGAAAAAGATCTGCCCATGGTAGTAATTTTAGTTGTGAATGTTAGGAGGTCAAAACCATTTCTGGGGAGCTGAGATGCAATCTTGGTGTTACTCTTGAATTTAAAGGTGGCCTCTGATATCACTTTTGGAACATACCTTTCTTTCAGTACAACATGCTAGCTGATCTTCACCCCCACCCACCCCCACCTCCCCTTATGTGTTGTATTTTAGCCTGGTTTTGAAGCTAGCTGTACTTTTTCAGATGGTTAGTGAAAATGTTTTTCTGCCTTCTGCTGCTAGGGATATTGCTGTTGCTAGCTGTTTATAGTCGTGTCTGCTTTCCTAATGTATTAGAACAATGCTCTGTAGGACCTAATCAGTTTATATGCATTTGGAGTGGAAGGTGAGTCAAGAAGTTTTTAATGAGAGAATTCACAGGGAGAATGATGTTGGCCCATTTTGATACAATGACAAATCTCCATTTCTTGCTGCAAGAAGAACTGGAAGAATAGAAAAAGTACTGCAAGTTCTGTACAGAAGGAGAAAATCAGACTTGAAATCAGTTTTAATAATTTTATGCTTGCTATCCGATTTACTTCTGTTCCTTTTGCAAACTATAGAAAAAATCCCAGGAAAAGTCTCTTGTAAATGACACTCGTAAATGTGAAGTGCAGTTGTGTATTGGGCTTTTACATTGTCCTTGTTAGTGAAACAGTAATGGGTGGAGATTTTTCTTGTGTAATGACAAGGGTGAGTTACTGTAGTCACTACTAACACCATGAAAGCGTAATTCTAAAATACGTGATACCAAACAGTACTAAAACCGTGGTGCTACTGTGATTCCTGTAATATTTGTGATAGCAGTTGGGTACTCTCTTGTGCCTGGCTCCATCAATTGTGCTGTGTCTCTCAGTCTTGCCTCTAGCTGAAACAATGCCCTGTGGGTGGAGTGGATTAGGAGGGGAATGAATAGGGGAAGAGCGCTGCAGAGAGAGGTGGGCCTTTATTCCAGACTAGGAGGACAGAGCAGTCTTGGAAGTAGATAATACTGAGGACATAGATCCTATATGCTGAAGAGTGAGAAACTGGGAGGATGAGGAAGGAAATGGGGGCTGCTGTGTCTTTGTGCTGTGCACCTTCATGACGAAGACCCCCAGGCACAGATTCTGTATGGGTGTCACCTAGGTCAGCATTCCAGGACAACTAGAATGTGAGCTGTAAAGTTGAAGGGTGAAAGATTCATGCTAGGACGTGCAGTCCCTTGAATCTCCACTGACTTTCTTTGCCAGCCCAATAAATTATCATATGACAACTCTTTTTTCAGTTGGTAGTTCATTTTCATATTGCTTAAAGGCTAAGAAATATCTCTGTGCTGCAGAAAGCAGCTGCACATCTGGGAGAGGTTTTAGTGTTGGTGGATTCCCTTGTAGTCCAAGGCTCAGTTATCTCCCTCATGTACAGTGTGACAAGCTCATTTTTCTTAAGAAAAAAATGAAATTGGTATGAAGCTTGACATGATACTTGCAATGACCGTTAGCCAAACTGTTTGCAGAATTGCATATATTTCTCTGCTCCTTTCTTTTGGCTTGAGGTTTTAATGCAACTTCTCGTGTAGCACTGTAAATAAAGCAAAGTCCTCTCTGCTGTCATCATTAATAGCATACTAGCTGTATTATATAATGTTATATGCACATAATCAATACCTGTGAGAGCAAGATGGACATTACATCATGAAGCTTTCCTAACAATAGAATTGCTAAGCCAGTAGTTTAGATTGGTTTTCCAATCACTGTTTTGTACCTTCAATACTGTAATCACTTCTGGCATGTGGTAGTAAATACACAACTCTTATACTCTTTATAATACCTCTAAAATTAGTTTAATAGTAACCTGATACTTGTAGCAAGTAGTATCATGATGGTTGTGCTGGTTTAGCAAACGGCCAGGGCAAGCCACAAACCAGAGTTTTGTTTCTATCACTCCCCCCAGAAAACAGAAAGGGAGCAAAGAAGAAAAGGCTCAGTAGTTGGAAATTAAAAACTGTAACAAATTTAATGGCACAGGGAGAAAGGGTAACAGGTGGGGAAAAAGGGAAAAAGCATATATACAAATATATACAACCCGAGCTCCGATGACCGGCGATACAGGCTGCTGAAAGGTCCTTCACTGGAAAGCCGATGGGGGTAAAAATAGTCCAAACCCCAGCACCCGATGCAGTCAGAATGCTGCAGACCACGTGGCGAAGCTGGTAACCACAGCTGGGCCTTTCTCTGTGCTGGCTCCACGTGGCGAGCTGCAGGCAAGGGAGTGAGGCAGAGAGCAGAAGAGAGGAGACCCAGAGAGGAGACCAAGAGCCGGAGAGGAGAAAGACTGAAGCCGGAGAGACCCACGAGGGCAAGAGAGCGAAGCCCCCAGTCCTCCTGGCTTTTATAGAGTCTGGCAGGAAGTGGGTGGAATACTGACACCTGATACCTGATACCTGACACCCAGACCCCTTTTCACAACAGGGTCCTAAACTCCACCCCTTATTCATTGGGTCCTGGCAGCAAAAGCCAATAAGAATTTTGCCTGCCCCTTTCAAACCATAACAATGATCAAATATCACTTTCCATTCCTATCTGCTGGATGACACGTGTATGGAGGGGGGAGGTTCATCTAGAGTGGTTGGTTTGGGGTTTTTTATTGTTGAAGTCATGCGCGTGTGACTTGGATGTCTCTTCAGTGGTGACCTGCTTCCTCTAGAAATATCAGAGAAGAGCAGGCTGGTAGACTCCTGTCGTCCCTCCTTTCTGTACTGGTCTTCCGCAATGTTGTTGCTCCTGTTGTGTATTCCCACTGAGACTAAATGTAGTGGCAACATGCCAATCAATTTTGGAGAACGTGCCAATTTGGGGGTGGGATGTTCATTGTCATGTGGTCCCTGCCCTTCTATCCTAAACAATAAATAGGTAACTTCTAACTAACTGACTTAGCTAGTTCATGCTGAGTTCCAGATCTTGTTTCTATTGTATGGTTGTATCATCCTAGTTGGTAGTGACTTGGCTTGCTGTGAGGTAAGGGGATCTGTTTCCTTCAGCCTCAGTCAATTTCTGTGCTTTCTCTTTTTTTAGTGTACAATCACCTTGGTGGAAAAACCATTGTATTTTTGGCACTGTAAGAAGTTAGCTGCAGAAATTTTTGTAGTTAACAGGATAAGATCCTGAGAACCCTTAAATTATGGAAATGTTACAATGTGTGGTTTGGTTTTCTTTTTTTTTTTAAATGGGCAACATTGTTGATGTCAAGTTACAAGGCAATGTATATTTGCACATACAGCGTTTTGTAGCAATCAGTACATATTAGCTGTTCAGAATCCTTTTGCTAACATGCAGATTCCCAGTAGTCCTTTCCCAATGTAGTTATTAATGCAGTCCCTACTTATCATTGGTGATATTATCCAGAATTATCAGCAGTTAATAAACGTTATCCTCCTAAGTTAAACTTTAACAATTTGCATTTTATTAATAAAAATAGACATATAAATTGTATAAAATATATAGGCTAGTTATAGATCTATTAATATTATACAATACATTAATATGTAACTTATTTTTTTAACATTCACAGAAATGTTCCTAGCCACTTGTCACAGAAAAATGTTATTCTCCAGATTTAAGTTCATAGAATCACAGAATCATTATGGTTGGAAGGGACCTCCAGGGTCATCAAGTCCAACCTTTATCCCATCACATTCCTAACCATTGGACCATTAGACCATGGCCTCAAGTGCCTCATCAACCCGTTTGTTGAATCCACCACCTCCCTGTGCAGCCTATTCCAGTGCCTAACCACCCTCTCAGTAAAGAACTTCTTCCTAAT
>VZRW01004215.1:0-54423 GCA_013398125.1 Aegotheles bennettii | reverse complement strand
GGCAGATGGACACTCCCACTCAATTTCGTGTCATCTGCAAATTTACTGAGGGTGAATTTGATCCCCTCATCCAGGTCATCGATAAAGACATTAAACAAGACTGGCCCCAAGACCGAGCCCTGAGGGACACCGCTTGTGACCGGTCTCCATCTGGATTTAACTCCATTCACCACCACTCTCTGGGCTCAGCCATCCAGCCAGTTTTTAACTCAGTGAAGAGTCCACCTGTCTAGACCATGAGCCGCCAGCTTCTGCAGCAGACTGCTGTGGGGGACAGAATCAAATGCCTTCCTGAAATTCAGGGAGACAACACCCACCGCTTTTCCCTCCTCCACTAGGTGGGTCACCTGATCGTAGAAGGAGGTCAGGTTGGTTAAACAGGACTTGCCTTTCCTGAACCCATGCTGGTTATTACTACTCTCATAGAAGTCAGAAGACCTATGTGGAAATGAGGATCCTCTCTACAAAATGAGTAAACCACAACAGGAAAATATAGGAAAATAATGGAGCTGACATGATGCTAGTTAATACTTCATATCAGAACGTCTCTTGCTAGACCTAAGGCATAGACACAAAAAAACCAAACACAACTTTATTTTGTATACTGTAAACATTTAGTTGTGAAACTAATTTAAGTGTACATCTGAACAATTTACTGTATTTATATTTTAATGAATTTTAAATTCTTTACTTAGATTCTGTCCACTTGGTTTGGTTTGAACCAAAGCCTGAGGTGGGGGGATTCCTTTTATTAATTTACTTGTAAGTTAGTTGTCACTCTGGCTTCTCTGAAAATGCACTTGTTGTCCCTTAAATTCAGCAGTCACTGTTAATGTTCCTTCATTTGCAATTTGCATTTTTTGACATGCTGCAAATCCAGTAAGGTCTTATGATATGCATTCTACACAAACTTCAGCATTTATTTTCAGATTTTAATTACCACTATTCTATGAAATATGTACCTATGTTTGCAGAACCTGCTCTAATCTTCTAGTTTCTCTTTTTACATACAGAGAGGTTTCATGTCTGGCTAGGATAGCACTTGCAAGATTTCGTAACGATTATCAAATTTTAAACTGTCAAATGGCATTATTTCTGGCAGGCAGTAATGCAACTGTCTTTCTAATTAAATTTTGTAACTCCATAAGCCTTGAGTCCATTTATATGGGCAGTAGGACTGAAAGAGTGGACTTTGTTACTGCTCAGTTGTTTTGATGCAGGTCTGCATGTTACCAGTCTTATCTGGTGCAAGAATATGCTGAGTCCAGCTTGGTTGGGTTTTGGTTCTTGTGGTAGTGTTTTGTTTTGTTGGTTTGGTTGGTTGGTTTTGGTTTGGTTTTTGTTGTGTGTGGGTGTTTTGGAGTTTGTTTTTTTGTTGTTCTTTTTGTGGTGGGCTGGTTTTGTTTTGTTTTTCTTGTTTCATATTGTTTAATGTCCAGGTTAGAGATACAAGAGAAGCTCTTCAAAGAACTTTTAATTCATGGTATATTCCCAATGACAAGTGCACAGTGTCATTTTTGGAGACAAATTATGGGCTTTTGTGGAGTAGATGGTAGGTCCACTTCTTCGAGCTGGTTTCAGGAATGTATTTTGATGCAGCGGTATTTCATTCAGGTGTTTGGTGTGTTCTGTTTCACTGATCAAAACAGACTGACCAAACAGCAAAGCAGTGAGCTGCACAGTGTTGGTGAGAAAACAGTGCAGTGGGGAGAAATGAAAAAGTCATCTGTATGTTGACTAGTCTCTGTGTGTGTATGGGGGGCATTGCATGGTTGACTTGCTGGACATCTTTCATACAGAACGTGTCATTTCTTACAACCCATTTTTGCTTCTTGTAATGTGCTGTATTACAAATAGAGCATTGCTGTAGGCCCTCTTAAAGCTGTGCCAAACTTGTGCCAACCGTGCCTTCTTTTCAAGTGGTTTTAACTGTCTTTGTGAGTTATATAGGCTTTCAAGTATGCTTGATAAATGGAAGTCTGAAATGGCATTTGTACTTCAGCTTAAAAATATGCATATTGTAAAGCTATTCAGAAGTAAGGAGTTGAACCTGCACATTGGGTGTCAGCCATTCGACCAAAGAAAGATGACTGAATTCAGTCTTGAATTTTATAGAACTACATTTAATGGTGAGCACAATCACACTCTGGTGATTGTTTTCAGTGCTGCTTTATTAAGTTATGTAATGGCAAGAGTTCAAACTCCAGAGATTGTTGAAATGGTAGATTTAGAGACTACGTTAGAATACTTGTCAGTAACAAGTATATGGGTTTTCAAAGCACAGAGATTTTTACCTAGATATCGCTGCAGCATGTGATTTTTATTTAAATAGTTTGGAGGTTTTAGACTTAATAGCCCGCTTTTTAAAAATGTTATAAAATCTTGTTTTATTCCCCAAAGATTTGTTTTCTGCTGTTGCGATTAGATGATGACAGCTAGCTGGCTTTTAAAATTGATCAGGAAGTATTCTGGCAGTCATTCAGTGTTGTAATAGCACTTTAATGGATATGAGCTATTCACCCAGATCAGACTCAATGTCAAAACAGGCGAAAATACAGCTGTCACTCTGGACAAGAAGTTACACATATGCAAGCAGCTGCTAATAATACTGGAAAGGAAGCCTTATAATAATGTTTTAAAGATGTATACATGTATATGCATGCATACTGCTTCTACATGTGTGGACATCTCATAAGAAACATGCTAGAGACATCATTTTCTGGCCATGAGTGTGCTTAGGAAAAACAGAAATGTGAAACATACTCTGACCTGTGAAGAAGTTGTCACAAGTTCGTTATGTGCTGGTGGGCTCCCAGGTTTGGTGAAGTGAAAAGCTCTGAATGATGTGTTGCTAGGGCTGTGGTGTAAATTTTACCTTTTAACAAAATGTTGACTTTGTTGTGGGTCCTCATTTAACGCATGTGTTGTGCTGCGGGTTTCAGGGGAACTTTGACCATGCATATAGATCAAGAATATGGCTATAGAAATGCAGTTACTTTTTAAAAGGCAATTTTCTGTCAAAAAATTTAATAACAGTATCTTAGTACTCATATATATATATAAGAATCAGATTTTTTGTCAGGGTACTTTGCTGTCCTTTGTGTGTGTCCTAGGGTTTAAATTGGTCACATGTATGGTTTATTTTAAGACTCTTTGATGTCAGAGAGGTGACTGGGTAATCTCAGTGTGGACAAAACCGTGGATGCTTTCCTATCATGAAAAGCATATATAGTTATACATAGAGCTGATGTTTGATATAAATGAAAGCTATGATTTCTAGGGGGGGTATGTTTTCTTTCCTATTTTGAATTTTAGGATGGAGATAAGTAAATGAAGAGTACAGAGCTCTTGCCTAATACAGGATATTGCCAAAGCTAACCGGGTGGTGTACAGGTGATGGTGATGTCTTTGCTTGATTTTTCTGCTCTTACTTGCATTAACGAGTCTGGTGGCTTAATTTTGTCTTTTTAAGGGATTTTTTTCTGTAGAGTTTTAGCTTGATGTATTTCCTAATGTTAAAAATATGTGAGAATTGGGATATGCAAAATTACAAGAAATGCGGGATGTCTTCTGAGTATATTAAATATGTTCACATAGGTCCCTAAGCTAAAGGGACAAATTCAGATGATACAGGACAGTATTTTGAGAAGGCCATAAAACGATAAGTCACTTGTATTGTGCTCATATATGAATGTGAAAATTCTGTAATGAAGTTTGAGAGTTTAAAATAATAATTTTATATATATACACAGATAATTATATTGCTGAGCTTTCTCTTTATCAGATACATGCTAAACCTACACAAACAAAATTGCATTCAGCAAGTGTG
Source organism: Aegotheles bennettii (assembly GCA_013398125.1). NCBI lineage: Eukaryota > Metazoa > Chordata > Aves > Caprimulgiformes > Aegothelidae > Aegotheles > Aegotheles bennettii. The sequence goes on along the minus strand of VZRW01004215.1, from coordinate 50,594 downwards.
AGGAGGGTAAAATTGGCCAAGAACTTGAGGATTAGCTTTCCTTTCGTGTGGCTCAGAGGCATAGGAAGGACTCTGAATAGGCCAGTGAAGCAGTCCATGCTAAAATGAGAAGTCGTCTGCTTGGGCTGAGGCATCTGAGACAGGGCTGTCCTTGGGGACAGCAAGTGGAGGAATGCGTGTCACCTTAGATCATTGAAGCACTGAGAGAAGAAGGAGTGGGACTAGCCTGTATGCAGTTCTTGTTGGCTAAAGCGTTTCTGGTTTTTGTGTCATTTCTAATCTACAGTGAAAATAAAAGTAAGCACTAGATAGTGCTACATGTGACATGCATATCAAGAGTATGCACTTAATAGACTCATTTCTGTTCTTCTTTAGACAGGTATTAGACTTGAAATTGTGCCCATATAAATGGAATAAGGTTACACTCTGTATAAGCAAATCTGTATTGTGTATTGCTTGCTATATATCTGAAAGCTAGACATCTGTTGCATCCTTTTGTAACCTTCTCCTGGAAAAAAAGACTTATTGCTAGCTTGTGTATTCCTCCTGGATGGCCAGATTTTCAGTAAACGCTGAGTTTTTAAGTCTTTACAAAGTACAGTTCAGGAATTGTTTTGTCTATTTAAAATAGGAATCTCTTCACACTAGCAAAATTTCTGAAGAGAAAAGGAACTGTATATTATTTACTCACAGATGCTGTGGAATTACTTATTGGTTGGCTTTTGTTTTGAAGTCAAACTGAATCAGGAGAGAAAAATCTCTTTCAAATACTAATAAGAAATAATGTTTCCCTACCTGCAAACTGATTTATTTTTTTTCCCCCCCACAATTGTGTCTCTCCCTCCAAAACTCAAAATTTACTTCTTCAAGCAACAATGTGTGATGTTCATCTGCCCAGTGCTTCTTTTCTTTTTTGCTCTCTTACTATTTTTTGAAAGATTTACAGTGCCTATAACCACTCAGCACATACAGAAGAAAATACGCACCTCTGCGTTCATTTGACTTACAGGCTTTTAGAACTGGTTCCCACCATGGTAACCCCATATGGCTGTGGAATCAGGAGCATGGCAGACTTGCAGCACAGACTTGCTGTGCCTGGTATAAATTGCTCAAACAGCATCCTTCCAGGTTTTCCTCTCAGGGGAGCAAATGCTTTAAAGAATGACCTTCCTCTGCCCCAGCACGTCAACCTGGAAAGTTTCTATTTGCTATTGAATTCTTGACAAGTAATAGGCAGTACTTAAACCTACTTAGGACATAAAATGTGAAAGATGTGCTGCTTTTTTCTTTAAACCAGTGTTGTTTTCTTTAATATCACATAAAATATATTGCTTGCATTTCAGATTTTTTTCTGCCCTTTTTTTTTTCCTTGTACCAAGGCATCCAAAAAGGCATTTTGTTTTTAAATGCCTTTTCTTACACTAAAAGACCTAGAATATCTTCTTAAACCCATGGTTCTCAGCCTTCTCATCCTTGAATTACACAATACTGAAGTGTTCAGTCCCTCAGAACTAGGACTAATAGTACCCTCTATGCTTTCAATAAATGGCAGTACTAAAAATATTCGTTATCCTAGTTCTTTTTCGGAAACATCAAATCCATGAGTGCTTTGCTCTAACAGAAAACCAGTTCATTTGAAGTCATCATTAAGCAAGCAGACAGCAATTGCCGCACTGTCTTTGTGATCAGTTGTTCTGATATCGGTTTTGAACTGCATCTTGCTACTTGCACTCAGTGGAAATCCCAGAAGTTTTTTCATAATTGTTTTTCTTAGTGCAAAATTAGAAATTATTGTTAAGATTCAGGGGCAAAATGTTATTAGAAACCAGAAATAATCTGTATTGGTTATCCTTCTTTTTTAAACTAAGAAAAATAATATGCAATTATGGCTAATTACATATAATCCTTAGTAATCCTCTACAGAAAATACAAACTGTCAGGCCACACAGTTCTTTTCAGGACTTGAGTTGCTTATATGTGAATCTGAGGGGGATTTTTTGGTGGGTGTTTTTTGTGGTTTTTTTTTGTGTTGGTATTTTATTATTTTTTTTTAGGTATGTTCAGTTCAGTGCTGACTTTTCAACAGTCTCATGATTTAATATGGAATGCTGGTTAGGAAGGTAGTGGAAAAAAATGGACTGCAATAAAGCTGAAAAAAGGTAATTAAAAATAACTACAACTGATTTTTGCTATTCTTTAGGAAGAATAACATTTGTGAGGCTTAAAAGTGTCATCTCTGGAGATTTTCTCACTTGGACAAATGGTTCATATGAAAGAAACATCTGTGGACATTCCTAAATATGTATGTTTGTGCTTTTAGGGGGGTATATTTGTTCCTTTTGTATTAGTTGTGTCAGAGGGGCAGTTCGTTCATTCTCAAAAGAACTGTGTAACTGTTACTTTTTGTATAACTGAGATCTGTTGGGTTTTGGTATCCTTGTTTAAAAAAACAAAAACAACAAAAAAATCCACTATACCAACCCCAAGCAAATCGCAAGTGATGCAGATTAAGAGACAGTGTTGCAAAGGTACACTCCTTATACAAGCTTACTCCTCTAGGGATTAAGTTGACTGTACAGAAGCTCACTGTGTTTTAGGCGAATCTGTGAAAATGTCTAGTGTAGAGCTGGAAGTTTCTATTCACACCATTTACTCCAAATATTGTAGTCTGGATGAGATTGTTGCTGAAGTGGCTGAATGTTTTGGTAAAAGCATCTTACAAGTAGAAGATGCAATTTAATGCTTTGCACTTGATTGAGTTTCATTTTCTCAGGTTATTGTTTCCGTATTGAAAGTAAACGTCAGTGCAGTTTGCTTGAAACACACCTACCTGCCAGGCCAGGCTTGCTTTGCTTAAAAGCATGCATACTGTGTCTGTAAAGGCTTGGGCTTTTCTTGTTGTTTGGTTTTTGGTCATTTGGGTTTTTTCCTTTGCTTTTTTTTTTAATTATCCAGAGAGGGGTTAGTATTAATTAGTGCACAAGCAATATGACTTAATCATATTCGTTGCAAGAGTCTAAGGCTGATTCCTTTATACTCAGTAAATAGTAAAAAAAAGTTATATGTATGGGAGGTTAGAAAGTTGTCGAAGTTTAATTTGTCTGTTTACTACCATTATTCCCCGGGGCTTGTATTTTATGCACACACCTTTCCAGAGCATGCTTAACTACTAATTGAGCTTAACCCAAGCCCCTGTGCTTATCCTTTTATTTTCTCATTGCCACCCCTCACACTCTTGAAGAGAAAACTATACTCAGATTTCAAATGTCTGTAAATCCTTAATCAACTACCTTTTACTTTTTAATTTTTTTGGCAGCACAGGTCAAGTCAGTTAATGTGGTGACAGGGGACTTTGAGGGAATGGTAGAACTTTGTCCCAGTACTGAGAAATCCCAGATCTAGAAATTTTGGGGAATGCAAGAGCTTCCTGCCCCTCTAGCCCATACTCACAGTAACCATTCCAGCTTATGGTAGGATTTGCACTCGTGGCACATGTTTCCCCAGCCGCGGAGTGTGTTGCAGCATCTGGCACAGCTGTTGCTGTGGTGTTTCTGAGGAATCCTGGCTGCGGTGCCACATCACCTGATGTGTTCTTTCCTGCCTGGGGATTATCCACAGCAGTGGACAGCACAAACCTTTCTGTGGTGTGTGCAAGCCGTGGGCTCAACTTGAACTCTAATGAAAGCAAGTCCTGCAGCTGTACACTTTCCCTGTATGCCAGCTGGTGTGTCTCAGATAAGCATAGCTGCTGTGCTGGTGTTTGGGGGGTGTGGGTGGGAGTGCATAAAACAGCAGGGACCCATGCCACCGAGGTCACTGAACTTCCGATTAGATTTGGGATTGAAATTAGGCCTGGTGTATGATAGGTAGTCACTGTGGACTATGTTGAATTACTGTGGTTTGGTTTTGTTTAACTACTTGGGATTTACGGTCTGTTCCATATGGGTGGCTTGCAGGCTCTGCTTTCAAAACTTCATGTTAAAATAGCTTACTCTACAGTTGTCTTAATGGTTTATTCCCTTGCTAAGGTCCTTGTCCATTAAAAACCAGCAATCCTCTGTCCAAGTGTAAATGGAAAAATTACTATTTTGGTTACTGGTACTATCTGAGGATTCAGTACCAAATGTGAGATAAAAATGTCTTAATGCTCACATCGTTCACTCTCAACGGGAAGGAGGTAGATCCATTGAAGCTTCACTCAAGGCTGTGTAAGATTTCTATACATTTACAGCACAATATTATGGAAGTTGAATTACTGAGAAGCGGTAACTGTGATGGAATTTTGCAGTGCAAGTTAATGACGTTTCCTTGTGGATCAGTGCGTGGAGTAGCTGATGTCTGCCATCACTTCAATTTGTTAATATTAGCCACTGTTTGAAATATTTTTTTCTCTTCATGCACAGCAGTCTCAGCTGTTTTGTGGCAGGCCAGTCGTCCGCGCACACACACACTCTGCACGGCCACCTTTTGCCCTCCTCAGTCTTAGTGAGGGGCCCGTCTGCCCAGCTCCAGCATGCAGCAGAGAGGAGCATCTGGCCCTTTGTGATTGGAAACTTGCTGGGTAACTGATTCCTTATGCAGAATTAAGGATGCTGAAATAGACCCTGATGACAGCAAAGCTTTCATGAGAGGGTTCAAGAAGTTGACATTGATGCCTTAGAACAGTTGAAAAGAAATAATGACGTGGAAGTGAACTAATATAAATAATTTAATAGGAAATCTCTGTGCAGTCTCAAATACAGTCCTCTTTTGTTCTGAAATATGTCAGTGTCTGGCTATTTTGCTAGTGTTATGGAGCCAGTATAAAGATCTAGAAAAGTTGTAAAATATTGTCACCAACAGAATAGCAGAGTCAGAACATTTCAAAAGAACAGCAGTTTTTCAGAGAACAAATTATGCAAAGTAACATCAGGGGACGGAAGGAACACTTTCTCCCTACAGGTCTTACCATTACCATTTTACCATTACCCTGTGTGTGATCTTAACAGTTTGGGAGTTGACACTTTTACAACGTACTGGGCAGAAGTACTGGAAATTCAGTTTCCCAGTGTTGGAAAAAAAATTTAACAAGGCTCACCTGTTGTCCAAGTAACTTGAGAAATATCCCTTTAGTTACATTTAATGCTTTACTCATCAGAACTGATTTTTTTTCTTAAAAACAAAACAAAAAAAGGGGGAGAGGGAAAAGTTGGCCCCTACCACTAGGTCACAAAATATGAATAATCATCAGTGTTGTTCTGCCAAACAGTTAGGGATAGATGCTGATATCCTTTGTTGAAGTAGTTGGGGCTATTTGGAATATCAGTTTGAAAAGAAAATGAAACAAAATGCAGTTGTGCACCACTCTTTGCATGTTTCCTATACTGATGCATTTAAAATATTTTGTCAGGATTTGCATTTTCTTTGCATTGAGCAGGCCTTTGTGTGTGTGTAGTGTGGAGATTTGTGTGTACAGACTTTCTGTCCTTCAGTTTTTGAAGACTTCTGGCTTAAGTTTATATGGCTTAACAATGTTTTAATAGAAGTTTAAAATGTGGTACACAGTTGCTTCAGCAGCATGAATATTGGAACAAAATGTAGTTTCATTAGTAGACTTCATCCGTAGTGGGCTTCTGGGTTTGAGGTAACATTTGTATATACTAAGCTGGGAAGCAATAGACATAATCTTACACAAATTTTGATTTTGGGTTTGGTTTTGGCTGTTTTTAATTTTTTCCTGGAATCCTCTTCTGCTATCTGGTTGCAGTCTAATTTCCGTTATATTCACTCTGCTATAGAAATACTTAATGTCAGGAAGGAGATATTTACTGGAATACATGAGTCCAGAATTCATCATGATTCAGTGTGAAATCCACTCGCCCTTTGCTCTCCACCCCCTCTTGAATTGGAATGAAATGTGCCTTAAACTGAAGTGAAATACATCACATGCAGCAACAGTGGGCCCTCGCTTCGCCTCTATTCCTGGTGTGAAATCGATACACTATCTTTCCTCCTGACCTGTTCTGTGACCTCCATTGCAGCTTTCATGCTGAACAGCAATTGCTTTGAACAGTCTGGGTCTGCCACAGCTCACAAATGATTCTCAGCTTCTGTCTAAAACTGGTGCTGATAACAAAGGCTTGATTTTAAATAATGCAGTTGTAGTAATCTTCTAATTATGAATTACATGAGAGTGTGTGGTCTTCTATTATTAAACACTTTCAATAGCATGTACAGTATGTATGCAGCCAGAATAACTCCTCACTGAGAAGGCACTGGAGTTCTGTTCCTAAATGTGCCTGATAAAGTTCATGTTGTGTGGAAGAAAAGAAATGTAGCAGATACTTCAGAAGAGTATTCATTCTATTTCTGAGTGGAAACACATTTTTCTTTGACTTTATCACTGGCTAATGTGGTACAATTAGTTTGTTTTGTTTATTTTTTACTAGTAGTTGAATTTTCAAAGAAAAAAGCATATTGGATGATGTGTACATTCAAAGGAAGGGGACTGCTTCTTGAACTAAGATGTATTAAAGCTGTTCCAAAACTAAGCAAAACCCAATCCTTTGCTTAAAAAGAAAAAAATCAAAACAGAGTGGAAAATACATTCGGCATTCCTGATTACTAACTAATAGAGATTCAGGAAATATCAGCACTTTGAAGAGATATTTATTTATTTATTTTTGAGCATGATTTACCAGAGGATTACTGAAGGCAAAGACAAATTGAAGATATAATGGGCATTTATGCTTGCATCAAGAAGTCTATTGTGCTATTAGCTAGATTACTTTAATAGCCTTTACTGGCTTTGAAATCAAGATGTTGCATGAACTGCTGGATAAGCATTCATTTTCCAAAATGTTGTGGTAAGAAATAGCATCTCTACGGATTTCTGTTATGAAACGAATGTCTCTTAACAGAGTATTCCTCTGCCATTCTTCTCCTCAAAACAAAAATGTGACAGTAGCAATTTTGGCATCATGATTGAAGTAAAAATCACCTTTCAACATAATATAGTTTATGAAGCAATGCTAAACTCTGTGATGATAAATGTACTGTCTCGATTTCACTTACTTATGAAACTGTTTACAATGAAATTAGTAAGAGAGAACATTGCTCTCTACATATATTTTAACAATACTTACCTATATAAATAATCTAATTCTTTTGTTTCTCCTTCACTTACGGGTTATGACTGTTACCAGCTTACGTTTCTTATACCACCAGGATCTGGGAAGAGAGAGATATAAAATAATGGTGTTTGTATAACACAAAGAACCATAAGAGTGGTTGTGAATCACTGGTGTCAGGCTAATATGTTACCGAAATAATAGAATATCCATTTGTTAAGTGATAACTGGAACATTTTCAAGTGATCTTTTATAGTTTTATAGTTTTACCATTACTGACACCTTTATTTGGAAAACTTAAGGTGTGTGTAACTTGCCACATTTCCAAATTGTAATCATATCTTTGTAATTTAGGGAGTGAAGACATACTTATTGGTGCAGTATCCCTGTCCAGTAGCAGTATTAAAAAAAACAACAAAAACCAAAACCAAAGCAAACAATGAACACAAAAAAACCCCAAACAACAAAAAAACCCAACCAACAACAAAACAAAATAAAATTATTTCAAGAATTCTCTTAAAATGTGCCTAAATGGGCTCATAAGAACCAGATAACTGGCGATCAAAAATAAACAGGTGGCACTGCTGGGAAGCTTTTTTTATTTTTAAGAAGCATTTCAACTTGCCTAAAAAGGGAGAAGAATAAAAAAGTTCTACTGCATTTTTCTCTGAGGCTTTCAGTGCTGCCAGCTGTTTTCTCTCCATTAATACATTTAGATTGCCTTATTCACTTATTGTTCACAGAGAGGTGTATCTCAATAAAGGATGCCTTTCAGAATAGGTTCAAGTCAGCAATAGGCAATGAGGAGCTTGTATATTTGAGCACTAATTATCGAGACCATTTATTCCTTAACATCAACATCATCCTTTTGGGCTGCTAAATGACATCTGTGGTTTCCTGTACAACTCCCAGCTATTTTCATTAATTTTAGACTGATCTTAATTGTTTGTTTTTAAAAGTAATTTAACAAGTTGCACTCTAAATGTGGACAAAGTAACATATTCACTGCAACTCAGTATTAAAGAATAGGTATGTGTGCAATAATGTAGTTTCAAGGAATAATATACCCATTCACTTACCTGCAAACAAACACAAGTCAATACAGTTGCTTACAGTGTTGCATAGAAATTGTATTTACATACCCATGATGGGAAATTACACTTGCAAAACAGGTGGAAGAATATTTGTTACTTAGGAATCAATTCCTGTTCAGATGTGCATATGTGAATGGTGTGTATGCACGTTTCTGCATGTGTAGTGCTACAGGCATAAGTTCGGCACATGCAAAAACTTAGCCTTCAAGTAAGCAAAGGAAAAATATGTAGCTCATATTTCCATGTTGTTGATCATGCTGTTGTTTCTTTGCAAACGCAGTCTTAGTTGAATATAGTCTTTCTGTGAGAGAGCATTTTGTGAGGAATGGCCCCACAGTGGTTCAAGAACTGTTCTTGTCACTCAGAAATTCAAGATCAATAATAGGGGTCTCCCATTCATAGGAATAATCATTTTTAATGGTGAGAGATTCAGAAGACTTCATAGGACTTAAAATCTTTTTGAAGTGGCACAGTAGTATGCTAACCTAAAAATAAAGTGGAGAGTATTTCTCACTTTTCCTTTCATGGAATAATCCCAAAGAGCATTTTCTAAACATTTTATTAAAGTTAAATTCCCTTAGCCAGAGGGGTTTTTTATTATTATTGTGAATATGAGCAAGTATTATAGTGTATGTTCCCTCCAATGAATTGCTGTGCAACAAGACTTGATGCTAATTCTGTCTTTCCCAAAATCTGATATCCAGCAATTTATCTTCTAAATAATACTCCTGAGTACTAAACCTGAAATGTTTTGGCTTCAGCCCAAGTCAAACTTCAGGAAGCTCTTTCTCAGGAGCGTATTCCCAACCTCTGTAAATTTAATTGTTATAATGAATAGAATACATGTGTCAAAATATTACTTACAAGTTTTACCTGTTTACTTTTTTTTTCCTGAAAAAGGAATGTCAAAGTGACAGCATGAAGGTTTTAGAGGCAAATTATTATTTATTTTTTTTTTTACGGAAAAAAAAACCAACTTGAGAAATAAGCTCGCTGAACTGGACAAATTCTCTCCCTTCATCTGAGGGGTTTGAAAAACTTTTAGTGCTGACATGCAGTAGGGAAAATATTTGCCCCTGTGTTCTGTAGAGTTCTGCATAAGACCTCCCCACATCATGCTGTCCCAGGAGATCCTGTCAGTGGAAATGGATGAATAATAACTATGTGAATCCAGCAGCAAAAGATGCTTTATGTACTGAGGCACTGAGAACATGGGCTTTCAACCTGTGGAGGCAGATCTTGGAGCATCAGCAGATGAGTTCGTTTTTTTCCCCCTCATTCTGATATCAGGGAATGAAACCTGCAGTCCTATACAGACCTCTTAGATTACAGACTGAAGATTGCATTTAACCCTAGGGCTCTGCTTGTGATACTGATTCTATTCTCTGCCAAAACAGTGGCAAAATGAAGGTTCAAACATTTTAAAAAAAACCCTTTTATTATCACAGTAACGACATGAATACAACTAACTTAAAAGCATTTTTGTCCACCTTACAATAAAACATTCATATTTTATTTGAAAATAAAAAAATTGCTAAAAGTTTGCATGTATAGAAAAAACAAGCATGACTCCCATGCTTGAAAACAATGCCTTTCTATTCTATTAAAATTTTATCAAATATTAATCAGAATGAGGAAAAAAATAATGTGATATTTCTGACTGACAAAAGTTTCTGAAAATGTCCCCCACTAGACATTTTTTTGAGGAAAATTTAATACATTTATGAGCCTTTTAAAAAGGGAATAAGATATGGAAGAAGCTCACTTCTGCTTAGTTCTGTAGAGATTAGAAGAAACTGTGAGGGACTTCTGAGGCACCTCACTGAGCTAACAGGCAGCATAATGGCAAGTGATTCATTGCTGACAGATGAAACATAGTGCACATTGGAAAAAACAATTTGAACTACTCATACACATTGCTGGGTTCTAAATTAACTATAACCTAGAGGAAATATGCCTGGATGTCACTATTGGACAGCTCAGTGAAAATCTTTGCTTTAGTGTGCAACACTGAACATAAAAGCAAACAAAAATGTTAAGCTATATTGAGGGATGACGTAGAAAATAGTATTGAAAATGCATCTTAATGATACCATAGTAGTGAGCATTGCAACAAATTTATTGCGGTATGTAGATTGAGAGTCTGACATCACTTGAATAAGGTGTCCAGTTCTGATCACTGTGAGAAAGATCTAGCAAGAATAGAGCCAGTCTGAAGCAACAAAAATTATTTGTGTTTAACATGAACCAGCTGCAGAGATTGGGTAAGTATCAAGACAAATGTGATGAGACATGAATGACATGCAAAATAGACATATGCACTGAATGCTCCTATTTACTATGCTTATGATGGGAGATGCAAGCAAATACAAAGTAAAGTTAAAAGTGGACAATTTAAGAATACAAAAATGTATTCAACCTCCTTCCCTATACTGTATGAGTAATTATTGGATTTCATTGCCCTCTGCATCCTTGATATAAAAAATTTAGAAAGATTCAGAAAATATTTGACATTTGTTGAAGTGTTGAGAACATTCACCATTTCAGCAGGGAAATGGACCAAAGGTTGGGAATTCAAGACCTCACTTCACTTCTGTCTGATACTGACCTGCTCTGTGACCTTGGGCCTCACCTCAGCCTTTCTCACCTGCAGATATTTTTAGTCGTAAAGGACCCAGGACAAGACTTACAAAACTATTCAACTGCTTAATTTGTAAGTGGGTGCTAAGTTTCCTGTTTAATTGATAGAAGTTAGATTCCTATGTAAGAATTAACTGTCCAAGAACTAACTGTTTTGTGTATGTTGTCTCCTAGGCAGAGGTCACTGATCTCCACATAACCAATACTAAATTTCAGAAAACTGTTTTTAAAAAAAGTAAAAATTATAGAACTATGTATGTTAAAGTAAATATGAGCCAAGTATTAACTGGATAGGCTTAAGTAATAATCTTTGTCTCAGGGCAAGTATTTTTTTCAAAGCTGTTCATACTTTGTGCTTATGAAATGCAGTGAAACATCAGACCCAGGTAGCATAATCAATATGAATTATTGCCATGGTCTGTGCTGCTTTGTAATATCACTGCAGTGGGGGGAAAAAACAACCCCAAAACAAGGACAGACTGGATGTACAGGTTAGTTTATATAATAGTCCAGTGCCTTGGAAATTACTTTAAGTCCTTCTAACTACATGAGATTACTGTCAATTTTTCTAGAAGGAGTTTATCCAGTTGAGGCCAACCCTGAATTTTATGATGTGAGGGGAGTCACATGCAAGTCAGCCACAGCCTTACTGCTTTTCTGTTCGGGTGTCCTATTGAACAATGCAGTAAGGATTAGGGATATGCACATAGGACTCAGAGGTGTAGGCAGCAGGCAAACACACATGTGGACTGTGAGGAACACTTTTTTCTAGAATCAAATGTCTATAGTGATGACATTCTATGATAAGTTTCAATGGTGCTTCTGAATTGTTGCCTGTTCTCTGTCTACCTGATTCTGTTTTAGAGGATATTGTAACCTTTCTGCATCTTGCTTGGAAATCTGGTGGTCCATAAAACACATCCAAATATTATTTTTTTTCCTCCTGACTGATGTACAGACTAGGGATAGGAATGAGTGGTGATTCTGGTGGTGACCTGACTGCTTCAGCTCTTTTCTTTCTTCAAGGGCTGTCAGAGATACCCAAAGTGTAAGGCAGAAGGCCCAGGTAGATTATCCTCTCTTTGTCTCTCAGCATTGGTCAAATCAACAGAATAATTGTGTGTATTCCTCTATGGCTTAGTATCTTTCAAGCTTCTGTCACATGGTAGAAAAAAAATTCTGTACCAGATCCTATGTTTTAACTTTAAAATACCTCATTTTAAAAAAGAAAGTATGAATGTAACTACTCCATTAGAGCTACTAATATTTGTAGATTAAAAATAACAATAAAAGAAGTGGCAGGACTTCATTCTAAAGTTGTCTATGCACAAAAATGAGAAAAATAACAAAGTGGGGAAATAGGAAATTAGGATACATAGAAAGCTGAAGTAATACAGATGAAAAACCAGCCAGAGGTCAAAGCAAAGATGATACAGACAAGTTTTAATTTGGAAATATTAAGTATATCTTGAGTTTCTGTAATCTCTTCTATTTTCATGGCTGATATAATGTAAGTTTTGGCTATGAGGTGGAAATTTGGTTTACTCTGTGTTAGAATTCTGAAGTTTATATACTCACAAAATAGAAAAGGCTAACAAAATAATTTAATGTTCATAAAAAATTCACAACCTTGAGTCAGATTTATGTAGCCTGATTGACACCCAAGTCTTGTATTTCCTGGTGACCAACTGTCTCTGAAAATTTGAAGTCTAGCGCCTGTCTGAATAGGGGCCCTCACACTCTTCATCCCTGAGTTTTCAATGAAAAAAGCTTTGTCCTCTGGAAGCAATGTTACCATGCTGATATTTGCAGGGTAAGAACAGAGAAGATAAGCTGTTCAGAACAGATTTCTCAGTTCTGAGGGGGAAAGCTCTAATTCATGCCACTTTCACTGATGCAGGAGGTGAATCCCTGAATGCAAGAGCTTTCCTATGCAGAAAATGCTTCCAACACCAAGCCTGTGTTACTACCAGAAGTTTGAAAAATTATGTGGATCTGTGCAAGTGTGGAAAAGAAGCAGAAATCAGTGGTGTGTAAGAATCACAGAGTTAAACGTAGCACCTTGATCTCTGCATAGAATTATGTAGGGATTCTTAGAAGACAGGAACAAAGTTAAAAAAAATAAAGATAAATCTTGCACAATTTCTGGCTTATTTTCAAATATTTCATGGGAAAAATATTTCAGCATCTGGAAGTGAAATGATTGGATGTAACTATAAGTACCAGATCTGAATCTTGCCACAGTTATAAAGCCAAAATTAGGCAGGGGAAAAAAAAATAAATGTTGTTCACTGCAGCCTACCAGATCTCACCATAAATGCCCAAGAAACCAGCAGAACTTTTAAATTGCTGTCTTGAGTAAGAACGGTCAGCTAACTCCTGTCTGTGAAGTCTGTAGTAACAACACTTGATGGTTTTCTCTGTTGTCCATGTTGAGTTCAGTGAGCTCTTGTCCAACAGGGATCCTGAGACCTGGCTTTGTCTTAGACCAACAGTATACGTATGATGCTGAGTGTCGTTTGCTCCATAGCTGTACTTCTGGACCATCCAAATACAAAGTGTGACAAAATGCTTTTCTTTGTCTCTCTCACAAGAAAGAAAATTCAAAATAGATGAATAACCACTGCAAATTATATCCATGCTCTTTTAAGAGGAATTAAAAAGCAGCCCCTCAAGCTTCTCTCTGACTTGCCTTTGCTAGAGTCTGGTGACAGTAATACATTGGGTTGACTTTCTGCAAACTCTTTCATGAAACCCCTGTGTTAAATTGCTTAATGAAGTAACAAGTTCTGCTTGAATATTTGAAAGCCAGAGACCAAACAATACAAAAAATCATTAATGCTGAGACAGTCTCATTTCACTATCCACTCCAAATAGATATATGAGCTATAATCTCCATCTTCTGTAGGGAACTATGACTTTTTAAAAACTAAAGTATTAGTAAATGTTAAGTTTGAATGCTGAAACATTAGGCACATATATAAACACAGTTTATTTTAAAGAAAGTCACCTTGGAACTGCTGTAAAATACTCTTACATCTTAAGATTCTATCTTTTCTGAAGAAAGAAATCAGATCTCTACGGAAAACATTACTTAGAATTATCCCTCCTGGCAGGATGTATGTAGGGTAGTAATTTTAAGGCTTCATATCTATATTTAGAAATAAATGTAATTCTAGGAACTGTCCTAATTCTGTTCAAGACACACCAGTCAAGGCACTATGTGGTATTTTTGACTCTCACAAAAAAGGGGCATTTTCCTAAGTCTTACTGTACCAATTTACATAGGACATAGGTAATTAGAATTAGTCTCTACCTATATGTCAGCCTTAACTCTGAATTTTCTTGCTTTCCAAGATTGTTAGCTATTTCCATTGCTTCACTTAAAAAACCCAAAAAAACCAAAACAAAAACCAAACAAATAAAAAACTTAGTTTAATATCTTACTTATCAGAGAAAAGCAGGGTCCAGTTAGTTAAGGTTTCAGTTGTATGTGGAACGTGACTTCCTAAGCTTGTCATGCATCAAACTGTTATGGCTGGCAATTGTTTAAAAAAATTCATTTTGTTATGAACTAGCCTGTTTTCAACTGGGCTGTTCAGAGATGGATTGCTTTCTGGAGTTTTTGACAGGTGTAATTGTTAAGGCGTCATCTGTTCTTGTTTGCACAAAATACATTTTAGCCAACTGTAGGACTTGCCCGCTAATCTTTCTCACATCATTCCATTCTTTGCTTGCCACTAGACAAATCCCCTGTTATTTGACCAGATGGTGGAAAATCCATTCTCATGATAAGTTGCTTCTAGTTTGCATTTAGATTACCTGCAAAAATGGAACAATTTACTACTCTGCCTCTAACCATCTCTTTCCTCCTTTTTTCCCTTAGTTTGACTTCTTGTAACTAATTATTTAAATTCTGCCCTGTGAGTTAAAATTAGTCATAGCTTACACGTTCCACATGTATGTAAATGCACTTAAGTTCCACCTCAAGTTGTATGATGAATTCATCTACAGTTTAGTGACACATAAAGATAGGAAGGTGAGCAGTCTGACGTGCAAACACAGCAGCTTATAATCCTTTCACATCTGAGGTGATATTTTTGAACTTTTTAGGGAAAGCAGAAAACCTCTAAAAACCAAGGTCGGATGTAAGAGTGCACCCAGCATCATCATCTTATAGCACACACACCAAGGAGTAGAGGATACAAATATTAAGCGAAATACCGTGTTTCATGCAGTGTTTGTAGGCATTTTGTTTGCTGTTTCTAGTTTCTTTGGAAAATAACCTTCTGCACTACAGTTAGATAGTTATAACCTAAAACTCATTCTTGACTTTATTATCATGAAGTGGCAACTCTTACTCTGTCAAATAGCTTATATGAGAATAGGTGGTTTTGTTCCTCAGATCAGTCAAAACTAAAATTGGGGTGAGCTATCCACTGCAAATTGATCAGACTCAAATACTCTTCAGTGCTCTAATTTTTAATACAGACAAAAATATAAGAAATCAACTTCAAAGCATAAAATAGAACACAAATATACAGTACCCACAGTAAATGGCCAATATACAGTTTTATCTTGAGCTAAATTGATTTTGTATGTGGAACCAGAGAGAGATACTCTATCTGCTGACATAATGTGCTAAAAACAAGTTAGCAAAATTAATTTGGTGAAGATTGTCTAAAATTATTTTTTTTTAGAAGGGAAAAAAAATCCCAAGCAAGACTGATTGTCTTGGCAAGAATTTTTTTCTTTTTTATTCTAACAAGTAATTCTTGCTACTTATTTTTGTTGTGTGGGTTTGTTGTTGGATTGGGGTTTTTTGTTTGTTTTTTTGTTTTTTTTCAGTAAAGAATGCTGAATAAGCTGTTCTGTAAGTTAGTCTTAATTTCTGTACCATTTTTGACCCACAGCCTTAGTTATCAGATGATAATTAATTGCAAATGTAAATCTATTAAATGACAGCGAAAGCAGATAGGACATAGGACAGAGGGCAAATGAATGTGATGGTGTTAGGCAGCTTCTAGATGCATAAAATACAAACACAGTCTTTATTCAGCATAAAAGTCCATTTATGGAAATACACTTACCACACTGAAGTAAACCTTAACAATAAGAGACAAACATCATACAGGAAAATGCAGGATTTAATTTTTTTCCAAAACATTGCCCTAGGTGGTCGCTGTATAGTCAAAAACCTGGTGTGCACTTTGAAATGTAATCCATAGTGTCTCAGGACTGTTTGCTTTTTCAGGTTAAGCACAATAGGCCTCATTCTGTGCTAATTTAGATGCCATGCAATCTATATGAAGTCAGTGGGATTTTAAGAGATTTACACTGATGTCTTATTTGGCTCAGTGTTTTGGGATATGATTTATTTTTTAATTATTATTATTTCTGTTGCAGCGGAGGGGGAATGGAGGAGAGCAAAATAACTCTTTAAAAAAAAATATGTTAGTGAGCATTGGGTAGGGGCTGGGTCCAAAAACGGTCATAGAATCTTGGCTTCTGAAGTGACATCCAGCCCTATACAGTGCAAAGAGACTTCCTTCAGACTAGGATCCACAGCAGCTGCTATGTTTGGTATAGAGCCTCATATATTGTTTAGTTTAAAACCAAAACACAACAAAAACCACACAGCCCCATGCTTCACACCCTCCAAAAAATAAAAAATTCCATATTTTAATTTCTCTCCCCATCTTTGGTTGTGGCACCTAATCCTGGCTACATGTAAAGTATGATTGTGATTCACAGTCCAAAACTCGGATCTGAGCTTGAATCACAGAATAGTTGAGGTTGGAAGGGACAACTTGTCCAACACCTCTGGGTTGGAGAAGCAGGGTTACCTAGACCAGGTTTCCGAGGACCATGTCGAGGTGGATGTTGACTGTCTCCATAGATGGAGACTGCACAACATCTCTGGGCAACCTGTTCTAGTGCACCATTGTCCTTGCAGTAAAAAAAGTGTTTCCTGATGTTCAGATGGAACCTCCTGTGTTTCGGCTTGCCTGTCATCTATTTGAGAAAAGACTGCCTTTATCATAAAAACTAAAACAAATGAAATTAAATGAAAGCTAGCTGATGGGTATTCTACACTAGCCTGGTGCAGTGAGTACTTGTTAATGACCTATTTCATCACAAGGGTGTCAAAACCCACGTCTTCCTCTTCCCAGAAGAAAGCTACAGCTGCTTCAACATAAAGGTTTTCTGGAGTGAGCCAGATTCTACTCCACTTGTTTAACTACTCAAGTAATAGCAGTAATCAGCATTACTGTTCAAGGTTCATTTGGCCAGAGAACTGGTGGAAGAAAGAGCATAATTCTGCAGCCCTGTGATGAGGGCACTCATCTGGGAAGGATTCTGATAGTTTTTGCAAGGACTGCTTATGCATTCTTGAATGATTCTTAATATAACATGTTGTCACTGGTTCCCTTTCTTTCATCCAATGCAATCTGAATTTTTATATTTTTTTATTTTTAATAGTGCCATTGTTTTAGCAGGAGGAGTTAACATGCCCCTCGCTTTAGAGTAGTTGCTATAAATCTTTTGCTGTGATAATCTTTGGACCTGTGAGGGATGTAAGTTGGAACCTCCTCTGGCTGAAGGTCATGGAGAGCTTAGGTCTCTTGTATCTCTTCTGAAGCTGTGTAAAAACAGGCATTTCTTTTTTTTTTTTTTTAATATGATGGAGAGAAGTTAAAGTATAAGCATGGGCCAGTCAATGTTGATGGTGCACTGAAAATTTTGAGGCTTGAATTCACTGTGATGTAGGCATTTCTGGGTGACCCAAAGTGTTTGTGTCTCGGGCACAAGCAACACAGAAGAAACTCTCCTCTTTTTGTTTTGTTTTTTTCTTTTTGTCCTCTTTTTTTACTAGCTTGCATGGTTCCCTACAGGCAGCGCTTGTTTTGTAAATCCCATTTTAAGATACTTACCTTTCCTCACACACCTATGGTACTTAGGCATCTAACTTAAAGGCCCTGTGTATCACAATGAAGTCTCTCTCGCGATGCCTTACTTGGTCAAAGCAGGAATATCCCAGGTTTTGGAGGTGTTTGGTCCTGCCTTCATCGTGTATCTGTCTCCTCCCTCTTGCATGTGGGTTCCCATGGGGCAAAAACAGTGCTGAGGGATGCTCAGACCAGGTTTTCAATTTAAATGAGAGAGGGACCAGGAATGTTCAGACATGAAATGGTGTGTGCTTGCCACTCTGTATAGGTACAGTCTTATTGAGGGAGACCCTCAGTTTCCACAGTACATAACTTGCCATTTTTTTGTAAAGCTTGTTGCTGGATAATGATAGTAATTTTTTTTCTCAAACCACTAGTCTCAGATTACTGTTGAAATAAATATGTGATTTTAAAAAATGAGACTATCTTAGAGCTATGTAGACATAATATTGTAGTAATAATAATAAATAATTCTATATTGACAAGAATATTTATTTTTAAAAAATTCACAGCCTAAAATTCTACATTTGAAAAAATGTATAAAATTTCTCAAATAATTTATACTTACTCTAGTGAACTACCATTATATTAAAACTGAAAAAGGTATTAAATTTGTGGAAGATATAAAAGCATATAAAATGTGTTTTTGTTTCAGAGAAGGAAGGGGGGAAATTAAAAAAAAATAAAATTGGTTGGTACTGTTTTGTGTGCAATTCCCAAGTATATTTTAAAATCAACATTGAATTTTTATAGCCAAATTATATTTTCTGCTAACGGGGAGTTGGGGAGGGATGAATAATAGAATGATTGACAAATCTTTTAGGGCCTGATTTTACAAGATGCTGTGCACCTCCTGATTGCTGCCAATCACTTTCATTTTCTTTCAGTCGATCCGAGAACATATGGCATTATTCAGATGGTGCTGAGCACCTTCAATCACAGTCCTCATAATGCCACAACATCCTCATTCTGTGCAAATGTGAGAATTGCTGATGACATTTTAAATTGGAGGGTTATTTGGTCTTTGTCTGGACAAACTCCCAGCTGATATAAATGGATGTTCTGCCGGAGGAAGGACTGCAACAGTAAACAATACATAATCAATTCTATAAGCACTATTGTATATACACAAACTATGTAAAGTGTCAATTCGATTCATAAAATTCTTTAACAATTCCACTTTTATTTGATGGGAAAAAAACCCACATTCTTGTGGAGAACTGAAGTTTAGTTTACTCTCAGTGCAAATTTTGAATAGTGGAAACTCTGGATGTTATGTGCACAAGGTAGTTGACTTAAAGAGATCAGAAAGGTGTTTAATTTAAAAATAAAATAAAAAAATCAATTTCAACATACTGATTTGTCCTGCATTACAGTTACCTGTAGAGAACCTCTGGTCATGTCTATCTGTTTTTGATGCCTCTACAGAATAACTGTCCAGCATCCTCTGCCCAACCAATCAGAATGTAGGAAAATCTACCGATATGACGGAATCTACTGTGAATCTACCTACCAGAAGTATGTTGAAATCTGTGTGAGTCTTGCCTCTAGCTCGTGCATTTAGTGCTCGTGCTGTCCCGCTATTCAGAAATTACACGTGTGTTGAAACCGTGCACTTCTACTTGCGTTCAAAACCTCTACAGAAAGGACAAAAATATGTTGTTTAATTCTTTGGGATTGTGCTCAAAAAGTTAAAAAGCAAATAAAAGCCTCTATGACTTTAGTAAATCTCTTAGATATGCTTCTGTACAGTGTAATAAACAAGAATGTATACAGTAGAAAATCTAGGCAAAATGTATTGCACAGGTGCTTCACATCTTAGGGATTTGAAAGGTGTGTTATGTATAAATTAGCTGTCACTTTTTTTCAGTCGTGTAATGGAATGATGAGTTGTAATTTGCATAATCCTTTAAGAAGTCAAATTATACTGTCATGTAGCAGACTTAACATGCTAGCTAGGATTTCATAGCTTTGCAGCTAATTAGTATGTACCTTACAGGACAGTTAAATTGAAGTTGAGTCCTCTTGCTTTACAGTCATTTGCCTTTGTCCATTGCCCTAACAGAGTCCGCTTTTGTGCGTAACTCAGTATCGTTACTGGTGCTTCTGACAAAAGTGCTATTGCTGTGGGCAGGCAAAAGCAATGTGCTTAACTTCTGCTACTTTTGCAATCAGTGAAGCTTCTATTTTACTGTAGTAAGAATTTTAATAATCTATACATAGAATTGAAAAGTATGTATTTGACAGATATATTGTAGATTATTTTCTATTAATATATTGGAAATGCATTATGAATTTTCTGTTATCTCGCTGGATTTTGAAACTGCTTTCTTCCACATAGTGTTTACTTTTCACACTCCAGCTATATTCTTGTTTTGTATCCCAGTGTTGTTGGTATCATCTTGTGTATAAGAGGTTTCATTTTCCAAAACCCCCTTAACTTCTAAAAATCAATTGTCCTCTGTGTTACAACAAAATGTTTATTTGGCAAGGCAGTCATACTCATTATAATTTTTTAGGTCATATTCTCTCATTCCTTCTTTTTATTCTGTAACTTGATGCTTGTTTCCTGAATCTTTTCTCTTGGTAGTAGGTACAACCACATCAGTAAAAGCTGTTACTTCAGTGTAAATAAAGAGTATCATTTTGGTTTACAAAAGTGAAAGGAAAAGAGAAATCTAGATTTATCAATATAATTACAGCATCAGTGTAACTTGGTGAGCCGAAATGAAAATCTGACCTCTTGCCTGGCTTATTTGCAAATGGCTGCTTTTGGTGCGACATATGTTTTATTCATGATTTTACACTGACCTATAAGTATTTCCTGTACTTTTTGAATTTTTCATGGTTTTACCTTCTATCTCTCCAAATAATGGCAGTGTCCAGGGTAACTGAAGCAGTCTAGATCTAACATTGTTTTAAATGCCACCATAGAACTTAACTTCAGTGGCTTTAATTTTCTTGTTACTTCAGTTCAGTAAGTGTAAAAATATATACATTTGTTCAAATGTATGAAGCAGATTTGTTGTGAGCTATTTATATCAGTTTTCAGAACAACTTCAAGATTTCGAAACTTTGTGCAAATACGAAAACTTGGTACAGTTTGTCATGAGTGTTAAATACAGCGATGGCTTCACTCTGAAGGTTGCAAATAGTTGATTATACCTAATTTAAAGATAGTCAATATGGTTAAAAACAGCTAGCTGTGCTGACCATGGAATAGCAGATGTTCACTTACAAGTTGGCATAAACTTGCAAATAGACATTGGATAAACAGCTTTTTTTTTAAAAAAAAGGCAAAATCTAAAAATCAGACTGGTGTTGAAACAACAGTTTTGACATCTGTTTTGTCATACCTGAAATGTGAATTTTGAAGTATTGTAGCCCAGTTCACCTTACTTGTAAAAAGTGTGGATTATTGTGGTAAACTGATGGCTTGGTCTTTCTGCAGAAAATACAGTGGTTTTTGATTAGTAACATTTTCTGTCGGTACTTCTTCCACCCTATTTAAGTTCTGAGACATTCTTTCTGTCTTCTTCCCAATGGATGTTTTTGGTACTTTTTCCCTACAGTTATTTCCATTGATGTAACAAAAAGTTACTGAAAACCTCTCACTAATGAAGACAATAATAAAAAAACCTATTTTCACTACACTTTTAAATCTTATACTTTAGTGCTCCAAGACATGTGAATGTTTGGTAATAGATCTTCATGTGCATCTGTTACACAGGCTCAGTTTCTCCCCTGATTAGATTGGGAAAGGGAGAAGGGATTTAAAAAGGCCACTAGTGGTCAACAGAAGGGGCTGTGTGACCCTCATTTTTCCTGTAGGGTAATTTCAGGGGTGGACACAACTGCTTATTCTGAGAGTTAAAGGAATTTTAAGAATTGGCCATACAGAGTAGGACAGGACACAGAATTGTGGATTTGGGAGCCTGATGGTTTTTTCTCCAACTCATTTCAAAATTAGAAGTAGTATTATGCAGGGAGGCTACTCTGGATTTATGCTTAACCACTTACTAAAGGTATTTTGCATAAAGCTACTCAGCAGTTGAAATGGAGATACTCTGATTCTTTTTAAGAAATCTGAAAGGATCATACCATGCCCACCTACTTCAAAAATACTTTTCAGAAAACATTTGGGGAAGTAACCTTTTTAGTCAAATCTTAGTGCTAGTACATACTAGAGAAAACAGTTTGTAAGAGTTCCTAAATGTGTAGATTAGTAAATACATTATAGTAGTATAAAAAAAAAAAATTTGCAAAAAGCTTTTTCCAACACAGTTCCTGAGGAGCTAGACTAATGATTGCATTAACTAACACATATAAAATAGGCAAAAAAGTAAATATTTTAATATAGATTCTTCTAGTCTATTTATGATCCTCTTGCAATTGAGTCTCGTAGCTGCCTCTAGGTATCCTGCTCAGAACAGAGTGGTACACACAGTTTCAAAAGCTGTTGGCAAAACCCCCAGATTTATTGATTTATTTATCCACACCCCCCCACCCCTCCCCAAATTGTCCACCACCTTGGTTGCCATGAATTTATGTTGTTTTAGGTGGCTAAGCATGTATGTATGTTTTTTAAAAAGCTGTAAAGTATGCTTGAAAATAATCCTAAATTGTTTGTGTTCACTAGCAGTAGAGACTAACACATCAAGCATTCTTAAAAGCTTCTAACATTGTATTTTTTTTAATAGATGACACGTCTCAAGCTATGGAGGTAGAAGCAGAGGCCTGTCAGTTACTGGCCTGGAATATGGCTTTCCACCAACTCCTGAATATTTCCCCTTTTCCAGTCCCTACAGCTGTAGCCAGGAATGTCCAGGCTCTGCTTTTTGATATCAAACAAAATTGACAACGTCAAGATGTGTTTCTTCAGTTCTAGCTACTTCAGTATAACCAAGCTGCCAAGGTTTTTCTGTCTTGCCCAGGATTAAAATCCTTCCTTCTGCTTGCTTGGACTCTTTATGGTTTGCACTCTTGTCATCTTTGTGGTGCAAAGGTGTGAACAAAGCCTGGGTAGATGTTCTCCAGAGGGAGCCCAAGAGGAGAACAGCTCCCTGCCTATGCTCGGGTTTTATTTGTTGCTAAAGTACTAGGAGTAATGGCATGTCAAGAATAGGGCTTTTTTGCTTGTCTGCAGGGAGTTTCTGCTGTGTACAAGCAGAAGGTAGCTCAGGTTTCTTGTGTTGTCAGCCTGAAAGTTATTCTATTCATAAAATGGCTCTTCAGAGTATCACCTGGGTCATGAGAGGAAATTCCCAGTCTGGTGCCTGTTGTGTGCCATCTCCAAAGCAAGGGTGGAAGAATCATCTTTTCCTCATTTTCTGTCTATATTAAGCAGACTTAAAGGTCATGTCTCTCTTCAAGAGTATAGAGAATAGGGAAGAGTTCTACAATAAGGTATTTCTTTGAAATCAAGAGGATGGAATAAACATGTAAGGAAAACACCTCACTCATTTAAATCCCAGAAATACTGCTATGGTCTTGTTAGGTCTTTTTCCTTCATTTCTTTGCAAGTTAGTGAAATAAGCACAGAACAGAAGGCTCATTGATTTCAGTCTATTAAGTGAAGCAGTTTGTCTTGGAAAGTGTAGCTTGGTCGTATACACATTATCAGAATCATTTAGGTTGGAAAGGACCTTTAAGATCATAAAGTCCAACTGTTAACCTAGCACACTGCCAAGTCCATCACTAAACCATGTCCCTAAGTGCCACATTTACATGTCTTTTAAATACCTCCAGGGATGGTGACTTAACCACTTCCCTGAGCAGCCTGTTCCAGTGCCTGACAAGCTTTGCAGTAAATAATTTTTTTCTAATATCCAATCTAAACCACCCCTGGGAAAACTTGAGGCCATTCCCTTGTCCTATTGCTTGTTACTTGGGAGAACAGACCAACACCCACCTCACTGCAACCTCCTTTCATGTAGTTATAGAGAACAATAAGGTCCTTTTCTCCAGGCTGAACAACCCTGGTTCCCTCAGCTGCTCCTTGTAAGGCTTGTGCTCTAGAGCCTTCACCAGCTTTGTTGCCCTTCTCTGGACACATTCCAGCACCTCAATGTCTGTCTTGTAGTGAGGGGCCCAAAACTGAACATGGAATTTTAGGTGCCACCTCACCAGTGTTGAGTACAGGGGGATAATCACTTCCCTAGTTCTGGTGGTCACACTATTGCTGATATAAGCCAGAAGGCTGTTGGCCTTCTTGGCCACCTGGGCACACTGCTGGCTCATATTCAGCCAGCTGTCGACCAACACCCCCAGGTCCCTTTCTGCCAGGCAGCCCTCCAGCCACTCTTCCCCAAGCCCATAGTGTTGCGTGGGGTTGTTGTGACCCAAGTGCAGGACGTGGCCCTCGGCCTTGTCAAACCTCATACAGTTGGCCTCAGCCCATCGATGCAGCCTGTCCAGGTGCCTCTGCAGAGCCTTCCTTCCCTCCAGCAGATCAACACTCCCACCCAGGTTGGTGTCACCTACAAATTCACTGAGGGTGCACTAAATCCCTTTGTCCAGATCATTGATGAAGATATTAAAGAGAACTGGCCCCAGTACTGAACCCTGGGGAACACCACTTGTGACTGGCCACCAGCTGGATTTAACTCCATTCACAACTCTTTGAGCCTCGCCATCCAGCCAGTGTTTTACCCAGTGAAGCGCATGTCCATTCAAGCCATGAGGAGCCAGTTTCTCCAGGAGAATGCTGTGGAAAACAGTGTCAAAGGCTTTACTAAATTCTAGGTAGATGCCATCCACAGCCTTTCACTCTTGTTGTAGAAGGAGATCAGGTTAGTCAAGCAGGACCTACCTTTCATAAACCTATGCTGACTGGGCCTGATCACCTGGTTGTCCTGTACATGCTGCTTGATGGCACTCAAGATGATCTGCTTCATAACCTTCCCTGGCACTGAGGTCAGACTGACAAGCCTGTAGTTACCCAGATCTTCCTTTTGGCCCTTCTCATAGATGGGCATCACACTTGCCTAACCTCTAGTCAACTGGTACCTCCCCAGTTAGCCAAGGCTGCTGATAGACGATGGAAAGTGGCTTGGTGAGCTCTTCTGCCAGCTCCCTCAGTACCCTTGGGTGGATCCCGTCCAGCCCCATAGACTTGTGTGTATCTAGGTGGTGGAGCATGTCACTAACCATTTCCCCTTGGGTTATGGGGGCTTCATTCTGCTCCCTGTCATTGTCTTCCAGCTCAGGAGGCTGGGCACACAGAGAACAACTGGTCTTACTGCTAAAGACTGAGGCAAAGGAGGCATTAAGTACCTCAGCCTTTTCTTCATCTTTTGTCACTATGTTCCCCCTGCATCCAATAAAGGGATTCCTGCTCCCTAGGGCAATGGTCACAGCACCGAGCCTGACTGAGTTCAAGAAGCGTTTGGACGACACTCTCAGGCACATGATGTGACTCCTGGGGTGTCCTTCATAGGGACAGGAGTTGGACTCTATGATCTTGAAGGGTCTCTTCAAACTCGGCATGTTCTGGCATGTTCTATGATTCTATGAGAGGATGGAGATTCTTCTTCACCCTCCTCTTGCTGATAATGTATTTATAGAATTTTTTTTTATTGTTGTCTTTTATGGCTGTAGCCAGATTAAGTTCTAGTTGGGCTTTGGCCCTTCTAATTCTTTCTCTGCATAACCTCATGACATCCTTGTAGTCCTCCTGAGAGGCCTCCCTGTCTTCCAAAAGTTGTAAACTCTCTTTTTTTTCCGGAGTTCCAGCCAAAGCCCTCTGTTCAGCCAGGCCGGTGGTCTTCCCTGCCAGGTTATCTTTCAGCACATGGGGACAGCCTGCTCCTGAGCCTTCAAGAGTTCCTTCTTGAAGATGTCCAGCCTTCCTGGACTCCTCTGTCCTTCAGTGCTGCCTCCCAAGGGACTCTGTCAACCAGGCCCTTAAACAAGCCAAAGTCTGTCTTCTGGAAGTCCAAGGTGGCAGTTCTGCTGACCTCACTCCTTCCTTCTCCAAGAACCGTGAACTCTTACCGTTTTGTGATTGCTATGCCCAAGACAGCCTCCAGCCATCACATCACCCACAAGTCCTTCTCTGTTTGCAAACAACAGGTCCAGAAGGGGCTCATCTTGAGCCTGTAAATGCTGAAAACATCCAAACTTAACAGACCAAAATAAGCTCCCTTGAGACTTTATGTTGACTCAAAAACAAATATTTGTACAACTGACAAAAGGAGGCACAAGGCTAAACCATTCCTGTCAGCCTCTAAGGTTTAAATTAAGATTTGTTTATTTATCAAATTAATAAAACAAAACCAGAATTTTTTTGTATGCCCAAGAAATCTCATGACTCTGGTAGACAACACAAATGAGAACATATACCTTTTAATGGGCCACATAGTTCTCCCAGAGTTTTTAATGAGGGAATTCAACCAGATACAGAAGATGGGAAGATGAAGGATTTTTTGGGGGTTGTTGAAGTAGTCTGCGGTGCTCATCACTACCTTAATTTGAACAAAGCAGTAAAAGACTTGCAGAGGAGGAGTAAATAGTTCCAAATGGGTTAAACCCCCCTGCTGACTCCTGTGTAGCTGGGCATGCTGGTTCAGGTCAGTATAGCAGTTTAAGCAGAACAGAGACGTTGATAGTGGCTCAGAGGTCATTATGTTTTTCCATCTTCTTGTCTTAGTGGTGGTGGTGCACATAAATTGTCTTAAAAAGCTGTAAGACTTTTCAGACTTTTTGTATATCCTGACTCATCTGCTATAGTGTTGCTGGGGAAAAGTAGTCTGAAACAATTATTGTAGTTGTAGAAAAAATATATAACATGTAGGGCTGTCATTCAAGCTAGTGTTGTATGATTGAGCTTTTTTCCCAACAATGACCATGTTTAGAGGTTAACGTAAGAGAGAACAGTGTGAAGAAGCTGCTATTTAGTTTGGTCTACTCTAGTACAACAGGAAGAAGAGTCCCCATCTTCTTGCACAGTGGATTTTAATTCGGGGTGGCATTCCCTCACTTCACATTTTGATTTTTCTTCTCACAATATGAATTTAATAGGTGTAGTTGAAGAAGGTTCTATGCATCTCCTCTTCATAAATTTGACCTCTTTTTAGACAATATTGAAAACTAGTAACTTAATTTATTCTCTGTGAGCAAATGGCAGAGAAACCATTGCTAACTCACATAACAGACCTTTTCATATAAATCACCTAACTCTTACAGCCTCAGTGTGAGGATGCCTGGCAAAACTTTATCACTGTTACAACTGCCTACATCTACTCTCACCTTTGTGTAGCTTTGAGCATATCCGTAAGTTCTTTGTGCTGAGCTGTTCTAGATGTCTTTTGCAGGAAGAAAATAAGAAGTCTTTAATCAAGTTTAAAGCACATCCATAAGTGAGCCAAAGTCTCCTTACACGTAAGGTATGAGAGTGGGCTTTTTCTGGGTAAAAAATGAGATTAGTTGTGACACTTTAAATGATTAAGGATCACTAGCTAGCATTAAGTTGAACATCTACTCCTTGGCTAATTGGAGTATTTGAGAGAACAGCACTCAAAAAACACAATTTTTCAATTACAGAAATTTTGTCATACTTATATTTCTATTATAGAACAGTTAGATATTGCACTGGCTTTAAAATTTTACTTTGAGATTAATGAAACATAGCCTGAATAGAGAATGGTTGCGACGTATACATGTTACCTGAAAATCTTCTTGCACTGAATAGTAAAGGACAATGTTTAGGTTTACAAAAATCCTATTCAGTTTATAGTTCAGTACAAATTTTGAAGATTCACTTAAGCTTTGCAGTATTTGATTGTAGTATCTATTCTGACTTTAAATCCTGAAGTGAATTTGGTATTGACCAATTAGGTAATTACTTTTTGCTGTCTTGCATGCAATCCATCTTAAACTGGATGGATCTTCATGTCCCTTAACCACACCCTTTCAATAGGGTATTATTCACAGTCTGTTAATTTCCTGTTAAGAAAGGTTTTTGGTATTCTACAGAAATTTTTTTTGCATTTCATCTTCATTTCAGAGATGAAGGGTTCTTTTTGTGTTTGCTTTTTTTTAATTTTATTTTGTGTTTTTTTTGTTTTATTTTTTTTTGAGTTGTGTTACTGGTTTCAGAAATGGAGAGATCAGTTCAAATGATCTGTGACTGAGCTACTCTGTGTATTCAGCAAGGTGTCACTTTTCCCTTGCTCTTTCAGTGACTTTCTGCTTTGCACAAATACAGAAGCATTAATGCCAGTATATCTAAAATACTATTTTGGGAGCATTTTAGGTATGCTTTTGAAGGGTAGAGTTTCAACTTTTTGCTATCTTTTGATTTAAAAGAACAATATAAGATAGTAATGTAATCTTGAAACTTCTGGTTCTTTTTAGAAGGAAAATGCTGATGTCACTTCAGGTGAAAGAAAATCCTGTCTTTCTGGAGATGAACTGTACTTACTGTTAGTTAAAGTTTTGTTACCTTATTTTTAGTCTGCAGTCTTCTAACTTTTTCGTAGCAGAAATGTACCAAATCCAGCATTAAGAAGCTGAAAAATCCTCTTTCAATATTCATGATACTTTTCAGTTCTTGCCCCTCCCCATTTAGATATTTGTAGGCAGTAACCCAGTAATTGTTTGTCTTCCTCTCAGACACAGGTTTCTTGTTCTTAGCAAGGCAAGTTTTCCAGAATTTGAATGGTTCTTGTAGCTGTTTGATGAAGTCTTTGTAATTGAAATACTAGTGTAGTCCATCAGTTATTTCTGTGGTAGTCGGCGTATCCGTGATCCCCGAATACCACAGATACAAAATAGAACTACGTTGTTAATGTGCTGTTTGAAACTAAAAGATTCTCTGCCTCAGCCTTCCTAGTAATTTTTATAATCCACTCCTGTTGCTACTCTGTATTTACTTCCTTGTACATCAAAGGATCTTTTTCGCTGCTTTAGCCAGGGTATTGCACTGTAGGCTAATATTAATTTGGTTATCCACCATCATCTATATGCCTCTTCCTAGCTTATTTTATTGTCTGTCTTTAGAATCTGTGCTCTTAGTTACTGGATAGATAGTTTTGTGCTCAGTTGTATTAAAGCACATCTTATTCAGGTGAGCCTAGACTGCCATGCAATCTGTGGAACTGACAACTCCCCGGTATTTACCATTTTATTATCTTTTGTGTCATCTGCGAATTTTACTGGGAAGAATTTTATGTTTTCTTTCACAACACTGATTTATTCCCATGCACAGGTACTCTGTAGGGAATAAAGGGCTCAAGGAGTTCTTTTCCTGCACAGGATACTTGGGGTAGACCTAATCCATATTTCAGAGCTGCTGGTCATAATGGCCGGGAGCAGATTAGGGCTGCCAGCACTGATGAGTTGCAACCAAAAAGGGGCAGTGAGTCATGAGCACACTCCCTTTACTTGCAGCAGTACGAGATGGCTGCAGCCTTTCTTTAAAGTAATGTGAGGCTTGTTTTGCATAGTGATGCTGTTGAAATACAGAAGACAATTCTCCCTTGAAAATTTGTGTGTCTGTAGTGAATACCCTTTTTTTTTTTCTCCCTAAAAAAATAAACCCAAACCAAACAAAAAAAAAAAACCTGCTTCTGGAAACAAAGCTAGATTGTTTTCAAATGGCTAGCAAATTAGCAAATGTGTTTTTCCAAAAAGAAAGGGAAAGAAGTGGCTTTTGGAAACCCTAAAGTCTTTGTTAGTTTTCTTCCTAAATTACTTTTTTTAAATTTAAAATGATGCATTTATTTAGAACTAAATCTGCTTTTCACATTACTGGAAGATTAAATAATGAAGTCCTCAAACATAGTGTTTTATTGAAAAAGAAGTTCAGACTTTGCCAGAAATGAAGCTTCAGGTGACGTTTTGTCCCTCATTTTTCCTGGACCCTCCAAAAGGATTTCTTTGAGCAAACCTCAAAATCATGCTCTGAAGATTTTGTTTTCCTTAAGTTGGCTACTTAGTAGACCTGTGCAGCACTGTACATTGCTTAAGTTTAAGGCTTAAATGAATTTGTTTATCAATCTACTAATTCTCTCACCTAGCCACAGGGCTTCATGATACAAAAGTGACACAACTCATATTTCACATCCAGATGCAGAAATATCACTAAACTTCTGACTTATCTATGACAAAACTGTCAACTTTCTGCTAAAATTCCTTTACGACAGCAGTATCTGTAGTCAGTTTAAAGTATTTATATTGATATGCTTTCCTTTTAAGAAAAATACCTCTCTGGTTAAAACACAGAAAGATGTTGCAAATCATCTATGTCATCTCAAATTGGTATACTGAAAGCAAGACTTGCATTATATTTTATAAAATTAATATTTTTTTTGTACAACTTTTTTGTCAGATGTTCATGGTCTTAAAGTTCCATGTTCATATATACACATTTACACATATGCACTTACACGCACACTTCTGAAAAGAAAGAAAATACAATAATTTTAGAGAAAAAAAAATATGGAAGTGTAAAGCATACTTCCACCTGAGTGCAATAGGAAGGTGACAATTTTTAATTTATGTCCTTTTTAGATATAAAGCCATCCTGTGTTGTTTTTTTACAAAAACAAACAAACCCAAAACCCCAAACAACAACAAAGAAAACCCAAATACTATATGAACCGAAGATCATATAATTAGGATTTGCCCTTAATTTCTGGTAAACAGGGAATAAATTTCTCATAAATACCAAACAAAATATCTGATCAACAATAAGGAAAGACACAGTTTGTCACACTTTGAAGTTTTCTGCTCATGGAGCAACAGGAGACTCATGAAAGTAGATACTTTAGCCTGTTATAGTTGCATTGAACTTCGTCTTACAGTTTCATAAGTGGTGTTGGGTCTGTGCCATCTTTGAGATTGCAGACTGTGATGCAGAGTAGTTTAGGATGCTGTATCATGTACCATTTAGTCAGGCTACACTATTTAGAGTATGTGTTGTGTACTGGGAATAATTTGTGTGTAAAGTCTTTCCAGCTGCATCTATATAAAAGGTGAAATTCCCCTATCTCCGCACAAAAGTCAGTTAAATGGACTGTGGGGAACGGAGCAGCAGTTGAATGAATTAATTTCATGTAGCTGTCCATAGCTGGCTGTGACACTGCAGTGTGCTTCCTCCACAGCTGACTCGCAGCCAGGGCCTGTATGCATCTTTGTGGAGTTCTTGGGCTGCTGAATTTCTATGCATTGATTGATTTACTCCTTACCTAGAAGTGTCCTGTACAGTTTTCCACCCCCTTTCTAAATTAGTGACTCATTTACATGCCTAGGACAGTAGGTCTGTAAGCCTTGTGAGTGCCGTGGACTTTACTGCCTATTATCATTATCTTTGCTACCTCTGAGATTGGAGGTCATCACAGCATTAGGAGAGGGAACACAGTCACACTATCACTGTCCCCTTCTTCTGCATATCCTCTCATGTAAGCTACTGTACGTGCTGCTTCACAGGGCTGGGGGAGAGGGGCTGTTGTGCATTCTCCCTTTCCCCAGTGGAAAATCTGCCATTTCTGAGGATACTCTCCACTGGTGATTCTCAGTGATGCACATGTAGACAGTCCATGCAAAGGGAGGCAGCATGAAGATTTTCAAGCTTGTGTAACCAGTCACACTGCAGGGTGCAATTAGTTTGGCAGCCTGCTAGTCCTCGGGCTGTCTAGAAGCACCTCAGGGTCACAGATGCTCCCTGCTGTAGACTAGGCAGTCCATCACCTGTATAATCAGTGACCAATACTGATCAATGTATTGATCATAACTGTGCTTTGTTATAGCATGCACTGTTACTTTGTCTAGCAGCATTTCCTTTGCCTCAAGAATGCTGCCATGGTCTATATTTTGAGCTGGATGTTATATTAAAAAGGATATTCATGTTTTGCTAACTTGGCAGGTTGAATTGAGCTGTTTTTGTTTTTCAGTGGGGACAGAAAATGATCAAAATATTTTGAGTGAAATACTGAGCTAAGATTATGAGCAGAATGCAAGCCAAGCCTATAGTATATTTTGGTATAGCTTGGTCAATTGGAGGTATTTAAGTGGGGTAGCGTATCCCACTCGGGCAAAGCTGTGTCAACAGAAACCTCTATAGCAGATACTATTTTACTTGCAAAACTGTTCTTTTACTGTATTGCTTGTTTAGCTAATAAGTGGTGATTATCCTGTATGAGTCCAAAGCAGACCTTTGCTGGTATAGCTGATTACATGCTTAGTACGTTGCCACAGTGGTGTACCAAGATTGCTCTACTGGCAAAATGTTCCTGTTACAGACGTCATCTGATTTTAGTGATTCACTTCTCTTGATTTCAAAGTTTAACAAAATAAAGACTCCTGTTGCAGAATTTGAAGGGACATTAGTTATTCTGTGACTCTGTAGTGAATAATTGTTGGGATAAAGAGACCCAAGAGCTGTACTGCATTTAAAAATCAATCCTATCTTTCATAATATAATTAAGTTTTTTGTCATTTGAGGTATTCTTGTTGTAGACTTGAATTAAGAGTGAAAACCTAATCTTGTGAGTTGCTTCACATATTTCACTTTGGGTCTTCATAGAATCCTGCTGATTGTGTGATTTGCCTGATTAATTGTGACAGTGCTGTCCGTACTAAATCACCCACGGTTGAGCTTCTTGCCTTGAAATCAAATGATGTAAACAAAACTTTCCAAAAGTATTCTGATCTTTTTCATCCCCTCAGAAATCTCTCAACCAAAATTGAAGTGAAAGGCCTGGTGATAGTAACCTAGTCAGGCACAATGCTTTGCTGCATGTGTTGGGCCACACCTAGATCTTACGCCTAAGAGAGCGTTTTACAGTTATCATAGCAGGAGGCATTCTTGCTTCCCAGGGTAGCAGCATGCTTTTAGAATTGCTGCATTGCTGCTTGATTACTGGTTGTGCTGGTTTAGCAAACGGCCAGGGCAAGCCACAAACCAGACAGAGTTTTGTTTCTATCACTCCCCCCCGAAGAGACTGGAGGGGAGTAAGGAAGACAGGCTTCAGGTTGGAAATTTGAAACTATAACAAATTTAATGGCACAGGGAGAAAGAGTACCAGGTGGGGAAAAAGCATATATACAAATATATACAACCCGAGCTCCGATGACCGGCGATACAGGCTGCTGAAAGGTCCTTCACTGGAAAGCCGATGGGGGTAAAAATAGTCCAAACCCCAGCACTCGGAGCAGTTGGAATGCTGCAGACCACGTGGCGAAGCTGGTAACCAAAAGCTGGGCGTCTCCTCTGGGCTCCACGTGGCGAGCTGCAGGCAAGGGAGCATGGCAGCAGAGAGCAGAAGAGAGGAGACCAAGAGAGGAGACTGAAGCCGGAGAGACCATGAGGGCAAGAGAGAGAAAGCCCCCAGTCCTCCTGGCTTTTATAGAGTCTGGCAGGAAAATGGGTGGAATACTGACACCTGATACCTGACACCCAGACCCCTTTTCACAACAGGGTCCTAAACTCCACCCCTCATTAACTGGGTCCTGGCAGCAAAAGCCAATAAGATTTTTGCCTGCCCCTTTCAAACCATAACACTGGTGATGGTTACGTTACATGCTGGACCCAGCGTGACAGAGAGAGGCAGTTCTGATTCACATCACCCTGGGGAGCATCAGGCGTGTATCCAGACTATGTGTCAGCATCAACGGTAACTGTGGCATTGAAATTGCTAGAAAAGGCGTAGAATCAGATAATTCATAAAAGAGTACTACTGAATGGCTGTGAAGTTCACAGCTGGTAGATTCGTATCTTAAGGGATCATGGTACTGTGTAACAGGCAAAATTTGTCAAGTTTATTAAACAGGTCAAGGCACCTTCATTAGATGGTGTTCTTCCATTGCTGATGTTGGCTGATTTTTACCTCGCTTCCTTCCTAAGTGTACTTGCAAGTTATAAACAGATCTCTTGTGAGATGTCAAAAGAAGAGTAAATCAACTGCTTCAGGCCCAGGCTGTCTCTTGGAGGTTAAACTGAAATCTAATTATTGGCATTGTCACTAAATGGAGTGAAATGCATTCCAGAATGTCAGAAATCATATTAACTTTTCTGACTATTGTACACTCCAAATTTTATAATTTCTCTTGCTTAGATACTTTGATGCATTCCCACAGCAATGCCT
The DNA here is from genome assembly GCA_013398125.1 of Aegotheles bennettii. NCBI lineage: Eukaryota > Metazoa > Chordata > Aves > Caprimulgiformes > Aegothelidae > Aegotheles > Aegotheles bennettii. Next base: position 16,713 of record VZRW01004215.1, on the reverse strand, counting down.
ACTTCACAAGTGTAAAAATAATCCAAGCAATGAACTATTTGCCCTTCCCCTAGTTTACACCAGATACCATCTATTTTAGGTTGAGAAGTAGGAATAAATCTCCTTTAACTTGAGGGAGACTCTGCACTCTAGAATCTTTCAAGAATTCGTAAGAAAGGTGAATAAATGTAATGCTTCACAGATATTCAAATATTTTTTTATGTGGGAATTGGCTAACCCTTCTGTACTGGCTTTTATTAGTTTAAGTGCCCTTTTCCTTAGCAACAGTTTAAGGAGATGGAGTCCTTCTCTGAGCTTCCAGCCTTGTAGAGCCTTCTCACCTGAGTACTTTTTAAGGGATAGTTAGCACTGGCCATACAGCCCTTGCAAGCTATACAAGGACTTGGTGGCACGGCAGGAATATGCTCATGGTTGCAAGCGGGAGGTTTCTTGTTTTATTTTACTTGCTACTGGAGAACACCACAGTCCTGATGCATGAGGTCTTACTCCTGGCTGTTTATGAACACTCTTTATCCATGTGCTGTTAGGATGTTTGTAATAAACTGGAGTGTAGCAGAAAGTGCTATTCGCTGTCAGGCTCTGCAAGGGCTTTGCAAGGGCTCCTCTGCTCTAGGGGTTGCTGCTCTGCATGTTCTAAGTGTTGTTTACTCTAAAGGTATGGTGTAATGCTTATCTCTTTACAGATATATGTTAATGAGAGCTGATTTGGTGAAGTATATTAAAATTAATTTTCGTATGTAGGTTATTCTAGATTAACATTTGTATATTGTTTTAACTTTTTCCATATGCTTATCTAACACTATTTTGTAAATCTCAAAGTAAATAAATAAGTGCTTGCTGATGGTCATCATACCCCTAGTATTTGTACCCACAATACCATATTTGTGGCTTTGTAGACTGGCTTGCTTTGATGACCCTTTTGTGTAGATACTTTTGATTGACAGGTAACTAAATTCAGTGTGGATGACGAAATCCAATGTATGCAAATATCAGCCTTTTGTTGCTGTGTTTAAGCAAAATTTTACATCTGCATTAGAATGAAAAACATAGAGTTGATACGGGTGTTGCATATTGCATAAAGGTAGCAAGATGCCATCAAGAACAGAAAATTATTATATTTTAGGCCAAATGCAGTAGTAACTGTAAACAGGAAATTACTGGTTTCCCCCCCCCCCTTCATGCTTATGTTTTGAAACCGAAATTCTCCCCACCACTAACCAATATTCCTATTTATTCATTGCTATCCCCATAGCTTACTCTGTCACTGCTTGTGCTCACAGTTCCTTAACCTTCAGCCCTAGAAAGATGGGTACATTACATTGTTCATTGTGGCAGGTACACCAGCACTCTGTAGAGCTGTCAGGAGCACTTGGGTAGGTAGATCAGTGCCTGATGCTGGTTTTAATGTGCCCATCACTTCCAACGATGTTTCCCCTGGCTTGAGGCTTGTGTTTGGGAGACCACAGTATGCATTCCAGGTGTCAGCGTAAACAGTGTGTGCCAGGGAGAAACAGGTAAATATAATGAAGCAGGGAGGTAACTGGGGAACTGTACTGCCTAATTTGATTATGGTCTCAGATGCAAGGGACTAAAAAAATACTAGTTAAAACATAAATACTGGTATTACGATGTTTATTATATGGTAGTAAACAATCCATATACAAAAATTTAAGTCAGAGCTGTAGTTTACCACACTGGTGAAGAAAAATTTTGTGGCAGAATCAACTATCATGCTATTGCTTACAGATGTTTTTGGCATGTGGCTTTTTCAGTGATGTATTTGAAAGTAGATTTAGAAAATGAAAATCATGCTAGTTTTTTAATCCTCATTTTAGTCAGGTGAAAAAGTCCTTGATTTGTATATGTACAAGAATTTTCTAAAAACATTCTGCTATGTGATAACAGTTTTCATAAGTGCGCAATGAATGCGTGTTTTTTCTCTGAGTCTTTTTTTTTTTTAACCCCCTTGACCATGTCCCCTTTTTCTTTCAAGAACTGTTACAAAAAATGTCTGGATACCTCTAATAAAATTTTTTGTCTTTTAAAGTCTTTCATGTCCTTAAAACCCAATAAACTGCTTTCTGGCTCACTAGTATTTCTTGGAAACAAAAAGTGGTTTGACAAAAGTCCTATTTTCTTCCAAAGCACTGGTCATACTTCTGGTTTTCAGTTGCTACCAGAATAATTGGGTGGCTTTTCCCAGAAATTGTTTTCTTAGATTGTCAGGAGAAGATTTGATTTAATATAAATTCAATATAAGATCTACCTTCCTTGAGATGCATGGGTCTTTATTAGATAGTAGCTATTACCTTGAACTATTCCAGTTACCAGCCTGGTCTCTCATTTGCCTTGTGCCTTCTGTAGTCACTAACTCCTGGGTGCATGAAATCCTGTCTGATTGGAACAGTAGCATTTTACATCTAACTGCAGACTCTTCATAGCTATATGTCATAAGAGAATGTAAAATAAGTCTATATAAAATATTTGCAGTATACGGATCAAAGAATATTAGTGATGGAAGTTCACTGTTTGTAATTTATAAATTCAATGTAAATACCTAGTTGTTTAGGATGATTACCCTGTGGATGTGTGGCTCGTATGAGGGGGTGGATCACCATATGACTGTAGTTTGCCCTAAATAGCTAATTACATCTGCAGACAGGTCTGCATTTTGGCTGTCACACTGGTGTGCATATACATATATTCAGGGATGCACAAACACATATAACAAGAAAGTTAAATCATTCCCATTTGAGTCAGAACATGCCTATAGGAAGAGTGCTCAGAGGAGCAGAAAAAAGAACACACGTTAACTCTGAGTCTTTAAAACTGTAGAGCCAGAGACAAGCACTGCAGCTGGAATTGGGAGGGATGAATGGATAGCATGCTTACTGAGACAAATGGAACTTGTGCAAGGTGCAGGAGCAGAGTCCCTGGTTAGCTGAAAGTCAGCAGAGGAAGAAGAAATGTGGCTGAAGAGACTAGCAGAGGCAGAGACTGACTGCTGTGGCAGTGAGGGGAGAGAGGCATGTGTGAAGAGGACAGCCCTGCGATCCTCAGAGGGCACTACTTGAAGCCCAAACAATTCTTGTGAGTGATGGGGAAACTGGAGAGCCATGTTGTCTATCACTTTGTGTGCTAGTGAAAGTAAAGGGTACTTGTTTTTGGAACCCATGGAAAAATCTGTGTATCTTTTACTTCAACTTTTACATATACAGGAAGGGGTGAGCTCAAAACCACCAGGGCCAGAGCTCTTTGCTTCTGCTCCTGATGCTGGAGAACAATGCCAGCATTGTCTTGCAGGAATAAAGTAGGATGTCATGGAGAGGGAACTGGGAAAGCCCATGTCTAGTCATTGTGCCAGGGAAACCATGAAAGCCAGTGATACACTTTCCTTATACTGAAGGAGGCTTAAAACCCAGACAGTGAAATCCAAACACAACGGCTAGATGAGTGGAAAGGGCTCTTATGTGTCAGAGGGGAAGATCTGTTGTGTGCCAGCTTACTGTTCAGGTTTTATGGATCAGTCAGATAAGCTGAACATGTGCTGACGGCAGTTGTAACATTTCTGGAAAAGAAAACAAGGTCTTTAAGTTCCATATACATATAGAAAGGTTTAACTGCTCAGTGCAAGTAGCTAATTGGATTATCAGTTGCAGAGTCAAGCAGGACACAGCAGAGGAACACTTAGTTAAAACACTTCAGTGCCCCTTCCATAATCACACTTTGTTTTATGACTTCTCTGGGTTTTTGGGACTTTTGCTGTGAGGTTTTTCTGGAGTTTTTTTGGATGAAGAAAGGTTTCCTCATTGTATAATGCAGTTTTCTTCCTTTCCTGGACAGCAAAAATGTAGGCCTTTGAATAGCAAAAATGTTCAAATCTGACCCAGGACTACTGCTTGTTAGTCAAACACTAAGCTTACCTGTGTTTACTACTGAGTGCTTGTGGCTATTTTTTGATTAAATATATTAGGATTTTGGTAAAACTGCATTGTCTGGTTAGGGGCTAGAAACAAACAATGATCTTTAAAATCAGAGTGTTTTATTGATTTAAAAATTGCAATCTCAGAGACACAAAGACAGGAAAAACAGCTTTTTGTGATTTCAAAATTGGCATCCCAGATACTCCAGTAAACTGAAAAATGTAGAGATTTTTCAGATCTAGAAGGTGGACTTACTACTTTTCCATTGAAACATGGAAAAGCAGGAAGGAGTCCTAAGGTTTCTTTCTGGTTTTATCTATTCTGTGTTTCTAGATTTTCATTTTCATGCCATGCCTATTATTGCATCATTAGTGTCCTTTTATTCTTTTGTCTCGGAAATGTGTCCTGAGCGTGCTTTTATCTCCATTATTTCTTGTAAACCTCACACTACTTCACCACTATGGCACAGCTAATGCTCTTTTCCCTTGCATAAGCCTACCACAGTCTCTCTGGCCCTGCCATCAATCACCAGCTGGATGCTGAGACAAATTTTTTATAGCAGCTTCTGTCAGTAAAGAGAAAATATTTTGAAAAATACAGTCTAAAAGCTGAATGTCAGCCTGCTGAGTGGCCTGGTTAAACAGGAGAATTGAGTCTGCCAAGTTTTTGTTGTTTTTTTCTTAATTTATTTAAAAAAAAAAAAAGTAGTTTGGGGTCTAGCCCAAATAATAAACAAAATAAGAATTTCTTGGCAAGCACTCATAATTGACTAGCTTGCTAAAATTCTCAAGCATCTCCATGACCATTTCTGTCTCCACCTTTCCGGGCCCTGTGATGTACAAGTTTTCACTGTTTTGGGTGTCACACAGGGGAGTAGCAAAGAACCCATAAACTCCAGTGGCTCTGTTGGATCCTTTCTTGTCTCTTGTTTTGTTTTCTTTTTCAGCAAAAGCTAAGTGACTGTAGAAGCGTGTCTTTTCTGGGGTTTGAAATCCTACAACAAACAATACTCTATCTTTGCACAAAGTATTCCAAAGGAGATTGTGGACGTCCTGAACAGTTGTACTTAGCCTTTATGACCAGTGCAAAACACCTTCAAAAGATTTAGATGGGCAAGAAGCTGCATGCTTTTTTAAAAAACACTTTGAAAAAAGATGATGCAAGCACATGGCATAATGTATAGTAAATCTTGTATTAGAAAGCCGCAAACTCCTTGTTGAGAAGTAGCATTGGTCTCTTGAGCCAGAGAATATTGCTGTCCTGCAGATATATTGTTGGAAGCTGCATTGAGAAGTGCAGCCTACTTGTTAGTTGATAAATAGAGATTAGAATCATCTACTAGGCTATTTTATGGTGCTTGTTAACAATATTTACCTTCCTAAATTGATTCAGTATAATCCTCGCTATGGCTTTACCTCTTTTCTGGAAGACATATAGATAATGTGCTACTTATATGAAGTCTTGCATGTCAGTGAAAACCTGCTATATTTCCTTAGTTGAATTGTGCAGCAGGATTATATTAACATAGATTTTGGAATATTTGAGCTCCCATAGGGTATGGTGTGTGGTTGATATGACAGGACTTGCTTTCAACAGTTGTTTTAACAAGATATCCTTCATATAAAATATACCAGGCTGAAAGGCATAACTGAGTGAGTTTAGTAAGAAACACTGTTGGCAAAATTCTTCACTTTCATCTTTATCTGATTAATTCAAGGCTGAATGTTACAGAGAAAGTATTTTTAACCTAACATAGTAGTTGGTATGTTTATTAAAAAAAAAAAAAAGAAGCAAAAAACCAAAACAAAAACCTCCACCCTCCAAAAAAAACCCTTTTATATTATTTAGTACAAGATAATTTTTAATAAATTGTTAAACTCTTTGCAAATGTATGTGCATTTACTCTAGCTGAAACCCGTACTGTTTAAAATATCTCCTCACTCCTCCTAAAAAATGCTTTAATAATACATTAATTAACACCTCTGTAGTACTTGGCACATTTAACACACAATGTAATTTACAGTTTCTAATATTTTAAACTGTGTGTTTAAAAGGCTAACATTAGCTAACAGAAAATACACTGTATGTGAATATAGCATTAAATGCTAAACATATAATTTACATGTAGCTCAGTCTTTAATTTATTTAAAATAGATATACTTTAATGTCTTGATAATACTGCTAATTATGTTTGAGTTACTATTAACATTTCTTCAAATTCCTGTTGATGGTTTATTCTTTTATTATCATGATGCAGAGACTTAATATCCAATAATATCAATAATTAACTTTTGGTTTATATAAACAATTTCAGATTTTATGGCAAAACACTGTATTTAAAATTTTATCTGTTTTCTCTTTGCACAGGGTTTTTTATATTGACTGAAAAATATTCAGCTAAATTAGTATCTGAAAATTCCTGTCTATGTACTTGCATCAAAAGGCTTTGACTGGCCATGAACTTGAGAACAGATTTCAGATGTAGACAGACTTTTGCTGTCTCTTGACTTCGTTCTGCAGTGAGAAGCTTACTACACAGGGATACTAAATGGCTTGAGGGTCTGGTAGTGGGATGTGGAAACTTTCATCTTAGATCACTAGCTTGAATGTAGCCCAGGTGAGTGGAAACTATAATCCATTATCATCCGATGGCTCCTGGATGGCCTGTGTGAAATGACTTTGTTGTCGCAGTCAACTTACTAGTAGAAGGATGTCAATATTGCAGAATCAGCATCACAGTTCTGGCAGACTGGGACCCTTGCTGAAACTCTTAGAAAAATCAGTGGCTGGAGCGAATTTGGGCACTGAATTGCCCTCTGAACCTCAAGTGGCTTGTGTAGGACAGGCAACAAGCATAATTGTGTAACAGAAGAGAGAAACCATTAGCACTTGTTAGGTCAGGTCTGGCTTGTAAAAACACTTCCAGAACTGTTTAGCTATGTTTGGCTCCCACTATCGTTGCTTTCAAGGTACTTCACAGAAATGGTGCATGCTTCTTATAAATAAGTGGAAAGTCTGGGGAAAAAAACCCCAAACAAACAACAACCAACTAACCAACCAACAACAACAAAAAACAACCCAGAGAACTCTTTGCATTAGTTAAGGCAAAGTCTGGGGTCTTTGACTCTAAAGCTAGCTGGTTGTATCCCTCGGCATTTCTGCCTGTAGTTTTGCCACCAGTCTCATGTGTCTCTCTGAAACATGGTCCTGGTTAGCTAGTGAAGCTCACCTGGCCGGGTGAGTGCAGCCTTATCAGATGCTCTGTGCTTTTGTGTTCAGGAAATTGAGGGAGAACCCTTTGTCCTTAGAGTCTTCTGGAGGGCCATCCTGTGAGATTACTGATCCCCATCATTCCCCCACCCCCCTAACTGAAAGCTTATTCTTAATTTTTATACAAGGACCAAGGTGACACACCACAAATGACAGAGACCATGTTCCAATCACGTTACAGATACCTCCAGTCACACTCGCATCCTCTGGGCGTAATGTCATCAGTAAGAGATGATACTTCATTCTAGAAAAGTCCTGGGGGTAGAGTGGCTGGGTTATTTCACCAGTTACACACTTTGCTACCTGCAATTTTTGTTTTCTCATGATTATGGCAAGATGACGCTGATGTTTCGGCTTCATTCATGTCCCTCAAGCTTGGGCTGGGTACTTGTACATGCTGGTGCTTGGGTGGAATTACCTTAGAACTCACAGAAGCATGTGATGTGTTTCTCATAAATTTCAAACAAATATTTATTCTCCTTAAAATACAGTCGCCCCTTCTCAGGTAAGTTGAACAGTGAATTAACTAATATTACAATCCTGGGCAACTTTCTGCTGGATGTGTTCAATTTTGTGTTTCTAAATATACAAATATAAAAGGTTTATTGTCGGTTTCCCAAGAGCGCATATAATTTAGCATATTCTGTATGCGTCCTCCCTAACAAACAAATCAGATGCATAACATTAGGCTGACTGAATACCTTCACTTCCTCAAATATTCAGTGAGAATTTAGGATATTCAGTTATTTGACTTTTCTCTGTTTGTTAAGATAGTAATGCATGCTTCTTTGCAATGATCATTGTTTACAAAATTGCTGGAGGATTTTTTTTCTTGAGAATAGTTAACAAAATAAAGAGTTCTAAATTGAGTATATGTTACTGTTTAAAAGAACAATTTGCCTATGATAGGTTAATAATAATAATACCTGCATCTATTTTGAGGTAAGTATCAAAGTTTTATTAAAAGCATCCACAAAACTTGTGTATTGCGCAATATAGGATGCACCAATTTGAATGCTTTGTTAAAACACTATGATGTAAACAAAATTGCAGGAGCCTTGAACTGAATATTATCTTTTCAATACTAATGGGTAAAAAAAAATAAGGATTCTAAGTAATGGCATAATGGCATACTTAACCAGATTTAGCTTGATAGATGGTCATAGGGTTTTTTGTTATTCTTTTTATCAGATAAAAACATATACATCTGATGAAAGGAAGTCTCTGATAATTTTTAATATTATCTATGAATTCTAAATTAAATGTTTGTGCATGTTTACTGCTGTACCTTTTTTTTTCAGCACAGGTAGTTCCAATTTGTAGTTAGCAGAAATCTTACTATCAATTTGCTTTTTCCTGCCATGTCTTTTCAAAACACCTAAACCTAGTGCTGTAACTGTGGATGATCTAGGGACTGCAGGAGTTAGACAAGTCACAGCAGAGGTTTGTACCTTCTTTTAATTTGCTAATCCATGCATGAACAACATTTCCAGCATTACCCAGAGATTAAGCCCCAGGGCCAAGGGCAGGGCCTCAATTTTAGTTTGCTAGTGATAGGCATACTGTGGTTAGAACTAGGTCTCTGCTGTGGACAATGCCAAGCCTTTTCAATTTAAATTTCAATAACGGTAGCAAAATATTAAACATGGAGAACATGAATTAAAAACACAAAAAAAACCCCCCAAAAACCCCAAACCACCCTGTCTTTGCATTCAGTCATTTTGCTGGATAAAGTATGGACTGTAATACTTGAGACCAGAAAATTGTTCCTTTTTTCCAAAAACTGACAAAAACAGAAATGAATACAGTATGTTAATTTTATGCAAAATATTTATTTCTGAGGGTGTGATTATTAATGAGCAAAGAACAAAAAACATAATTAATTTTGTGTAGATGATTGCATTAATGTTTAGCAATGTAATAAGTACTGCACTTCAATACAAGTTTTTAATAGATTTTTGTTTACTCTGATGATTAACTGGTAATTTGTTCTTATTAAGTTGTCTGGTTTTAATGTAGGTCACAGGAATGGTAAACGCTTTATTTGTTGACAGTAACTTGAGGAGAGTGGAAAGATTTTTGAGAAGCAGATTAAAAATGTAGTAATATTTTAAGTAATAAATAGACACTAGTTTATTATAATGCATCATAAGCCCTCTTAAAAATGGAGAAAACATGCCTGGTACCATTCAGATATTTTTTTTTAAATACCTTCCATTTTATTTTATTTTATTTCTATTTTTTTGAGAACTATAGATATACAAACACATTTTTCTGAATTCAGAACTTTCAGAAGAAACTCTTCACTCACATTCATTTCTATGAGCTAGAAGCAGTACATAGCTCAGACAAATACAAATAGAAGACCTATCTGTAGTCACTGCCTTTAGTATTTACTGGAATAACATGCACTATGTGGTATTCTGTTACTGCTGTATGTATTATGAATATAATTGTGCAGTTAATTTCCCTCCTCTTAAGTTCCCTCCAATACCAACTTTTAAGAAGGTAGCAAAAATATTACAATGTGCTTAACCAAAAGGAAGCTGCCATTGTAGTATTATCTACATACAAATAGATGACGCAGGGATAGGAGTTCTGTATGAATCCCAGAAGCTTAACTAATAGGAAAGGCAAATTGAAGATCAGAGTAATGGGTCCAAGAGGTCTTGAATACTCACTGTTCTGTAGAAATGCTGCATCCCAGGACAGAAGAGTCAAAGGAAGAACACGTCTGCCTTAAGTGATGGCTGCCTTAAGAGGAAGGTCCTAGTCCTGCACGTGATGTGTGCCGTGACTCCTGTTACTTTTCTTATGGATACTGTACATGGAAAGCTGACAGAATCTGCCAGGATGTAGACTATATATTAGTTACATAGGTGTAACTCCTGTAGCTAGGTAGAGGTAGGTATGGGATACCTTTGCTATAGCCCTCTCCTTTATGGAGTTAGGCTCTTCTGTTCTACTCATTCATGTCTGAAGAAATTTACAGCATTAAGCTTGTGTGTTTGTTCGGTTTCTTTCCTGTCCTTTGAGTTTGGGATCAATAATTGCAGATTTCCTTGTGGACATCTTTAAATTCTTGGGGATTGTTGTATTAGGTACTGCACTAGTAGGGGCTCATGTCAAATGGTACCATGGCTCCAAACTACATGGTATTGTTGCTTAGTCATCAATACACTGAGGAAGGGCAGTTCAGAAGATGTAGATCTCAATCCTTTGTTGAATAGAATTCCCTACAAATTTATAAGATAAATCATATAAAATCACAGTGCAGTTACGGTTTTCCTTAAGCATAGTTCAAAAGGATGTTTTTCATAATCTTTTTCAATAAGCGGTCATATATTTAATTGTAAATATAACCCAATCCTTACCAAGCCTCTGATTTTTTGGCAGGTGCTATCTTAGGTCATAGAAAATACAAGGTAAGGAGATACTGCATTTGTTTCTTAGTCCTTGGTATCAATATGCATGCTATTGCATGCCATAGTTATCATCTCTATGTTTAAGGAACATAGAGTAAATACTTCAAGTTAAAAAAACCTCAGTGTTTACAGATTTTCCTTTTGATTTTCTCAGTATTTTGAGAATAGAATAGTATTAAAGAGTGAAGCAACTTGAAAGAAGATTTATTTAAATATCTTCTCCTTATGGTAACTGAAAAGAGTTCCATGCTGGTTGGTTGCATTAGTTGAGTATTAAAATGCCTCTGATCACTTCATAATGATTATGAAGTCATACCTATAATAAATAAGTTTTAGGTCAGACTCAGTTGCAACCATAATAAAACTTGTTTCCTTGCTGTTTAATGTTTGAAAGGTAGTAGTGCAGTATGTGTGTGGTCTGAGTTTTTTGCAGACGTGATCTGCATTTAATCTGGGAAAATTAATTCCCTAAGCTGCTGGCAGGCAGCATGTACTTGTTAATTATTCAGGTGGATGACAAATGCAGAGCAGAGGTTCTCGCAAAGACAAAGTTTGTATGATGCATGTTTAGTAACTGATAGGCTTGACATTCTGTGGTGTCTTATTCAGTGCTAATCCTAATAAGCTGCCTGATGAGATGAACGCCTATCCTCCTGTCCTTTAGAGAGAGAAAACAGAGATTTGAAAGAACTTCATTATAGCAATAAATCCCATACTTTACGTTATTCCTGGTGAAGAGAGATCTTGCCCAGATGAATAACGTACACAGGAAAAAGTCAGAATAGTAGTGTAATAGAGAGTACTGAAATTAATGGAAAACTATATTGTAAATGCCTCCGCTGTAAAAGTAGCTGCAGTTTAACTTTATCAGTAGGCCAAGTTTATGCAGTTTAATGCCCTTCAAATTCTTTGGCTGTGATCTGCAAGTGGTGTGATCCTTATGCATGTAAGATTTCACCAAGACTTGCAAGTTGCCAGTTGAAAACATATTTACTGTAGTCATTGTTTTCCTTCTCTCTGTTTGGTTTTTTTTTTTGGTAGTAAAGTGCTATGCTGTGAGTATCCTATCACTTATATGAGACAGTGGTGAGGGCTGAGGTTACCCGTGGACACTGGGAGAGCCTGCCAGTGCAAGTGGGTCCTGGATTTTGCCAAGTGCTTTTATTCTCAGTTGATTTCTCATGGTTTCTTTTAGTCTTTCCATATTTTTATGACAGTAGGAAGAATGATAAGAGATTTAACTCCCCCACTGCAGTGCAGAGTGCCCAGCACCATTCCTGAGTGACATTTCTTAAGTTATTCTAGGGCATAATGACCAAAGGTGCATCTTTTGTCTGTTCATGGCACTCTTCCAAATGACAGGCTTTTCTTGTAGCTAACTGAAAGAAGAAAAGACGGGCTTTTTGAACTGGATTTTTTCTGCAAACTATAGGTACAAGAAATTCAGTTTCAAACACTAACTTTTATACAAAAAGCAAACTTTCTACTATATAATTTGGATTATTTTTTTTTTAATTTGGGGTAGATAGTTGTTGATTGAAATACTCAGGTATTTTATACTTCTGTGAAATTTATTTCTGTCTTTTCAGCTGCATTTAAACATATCCTCTAGCTCAAATGCATGTGAGGCTGGGAGAGGAGTCACTAGATTTGTGTCGAGGTGGCAGTGCTTTAGCTTCTCTCACAGTCCTCCCCTTCTCTGTGTATGTGTGTGGTGGAGGGAGAGAAGGGCGGACAGCAGAATAGGGTACTGTAGGTCCAGGTTCTGGTTCATTGACAGAGGCCTCTGGTAAAAACTGTTGTTCCTGCTTTTCAGACTTCCCTGAAACATGGTGGGTACCTAATAGCAATCGGAGAACAACATTTAAATATTTTGAGAGGAATACTTTGTGGCTCATGAAGGTTAAAGGATTACAGTAACATAATGCACTTGTTTATCTTTACAAAACACGTGGTGCATTGAATCCTAGCTCTGAGCAATCCTCCTGTCTTGAGGTGAAGGAAAATGTTAACTTAATTTACAAGCTAGCAGAGTCCTGGGCCTCTTCAGATTAGAGGCTTTTAATCAAATGAAATTGTAGCTAATAATTGAAACTAGTTTTCTGATGCTAACTGTGAAATTCAGCTGAAATCACCAAACTCATTTCCACAAGGTTTTAAGAGCTGGTTGAAATTAGAGTGCAGCAGCAAAGGGCTTCCGTTTGTTCCACCAGTTTATCTATGCTTTTTTCTTTTTCTCTTGCACAAATTGTTTGGCATGGTGATTTCAGTTCTGAGACCACCAAACTCACTTCTGCTAAGATTTAAGGTTTGGCTGAAATCAGAGCATATAGGGATAAGGCTTTCGTTTGTTCCACTAATTTACGTATCCTCTTTCCCTTTTTCTTGTGCAAATTGCTGGGCATGGTGATTTCATTGCTGAGACTTAATTTTACCTAGCAGAAAAATACATTATGTACTATGTAAGTAATTGATGTCTACAGAGTAATTTCATAAGGTACTTGATGCATAATAGCATGTACTGAGCTATTCGTAACAGAAAAAAAGTTATTTTAGACAGTTTAGCCCCTATGGTTAAGCTGATATTCCAAAGGATAGCCCTTCCTGTTTGTGTCATTATCTCTTTCCTTTGTATTTGAAAATGAAAACAAAATTGTGTGTATTTAAATTAGAAAAAATAAGTTGCAGTGTGCATTTTAGTATGTGCAGAAACTGTGACTTGTTCTTTGAACAAAAAAGAAAAACCCTCATTAAGATAAAGAATCTGTGCTATACTCAAGCAAACCTTTAAAAATATTGTATGTTAGGAATACCTCATTAAACTGTCATATATACACTTAAATAAAATTTTACAAAATATAATATTTTAAGAATGCCCCATTAGAATGTCATGTACTTTTTCTGCATTTCCTTTGTTATTATTACTTGATTACAGAGATATTTGTATGCTGATTGAAGCTTTTTTTGTTCTTTTAATCGGCCTTCTTCCCTCAGTCATTTAGAGCAGAATCTGAGATGTGCAAGAGAAGCAAAGATTTATCTTGGTTTCTCTGAGGAAACTGTTCTTATCTGTGAGCTTTCAGAAGAGAATTTGCACTGCTTCTAAACAACACGTGCATCAAAACTACTATTTCCAGAGAAGCATGAATTTTACCCGTAGGAAGTATTCCTCCCCCCCTTCCTCCCCCCCCAGTAGATGCACAGATCTGTAACCTCATATTATGTACACCTTGATACTAGGATCAGATGATGTGAAAGTGGAATGCCTCATGCCCTGTGATTCCTTCCCTTTTTGTTTGCACTCACAACTTTTTATCAAATGAAATTTTTGGCAGCATTTTTCTGAGGGGTATTCTAGCACCTTAAGTTCTTCTTTAGACCAGCATCTTGGGACAGTGTTTTATCCAGTTCCTGGGTGCATCCTAAAATTTTGTTAGGCTTTAGGGAAGCTAATTTGTCTCTTCTTCCCTTTGCAATGTTTGGATTATGTTTCTGGTGTGCTGAAGTTTTTGGTGGGGAAAAAATGCGTGTGGGAAAAGACAAGAGAGGTGAAAGAAAAAATATTTCTTCCCGATTTTCTGACATTTCAGCTGGAAGCTCAACTACTTCTGTACACAGAGTGTAGTTTCTTTTGCAGGCATTTCAGGATAGGACCAAACCTCATCGCTTTTCCCTGACAGGAGAGGAATGAAATAGAACTGAACTGGAGCTGGTGTTGCTGCCTTGACTCTTTGTTCCTTGACTGAAACAAAAATAGCTTGAAGAACGCACCATCACTCTATCCACAAATAAAAAGGAAGTAGAAACCCATGTAAAGGAGCACCCTATGTGTTGCTCCACCAGCTCTGTCTTTGATTACAAAACTGAGCCGCATTTTTGCCTCTTCTGCTTTTCAAGCTGTGGCTCTTGCCAAAGCTAGAGGATGAAACTGGTACCTACAAGACAGTTTTAAAAGTAAGGCAAGATTTGAGGGACAGCTTTCCCAAAGGAACATTCATTAATAAGTTTAGAATATGAACACATATTTCCCTCTCACCTTCCTGAAATGAGGCAGTGGCGATAATCTTCAGTGCCTTGTTCCCCTGCTCCTCTCAGCAGAGTGCAGTGTGAAGGATCAGAACTGAGAAGAATAGACCATTAATGTGGCTTGGATTTGTAAGGCACACAGCTGTATGTATGCATCGTTCCCAAGGGATTCCTACTTCTTTGAGCAGGAAGACTAGCAGACTAAACCAGAGCTAAAGAACAGCCACATCAGCAGGAAAAAAAACAAGACAAAACAAAAACAAACAAAAAGAACCCAAACAAAAAAAAAACCCCAAAACCACCCAATCCTAAAACCAAAACCCAAATAAACCCAACACACACTTTTGCCTAAGTATGCATTGAACTGTAAAACCATGCTTAAGCTATCAATGCCTGCATAAACAAGAACATCTCTATGCCAATAGGTTTATGTATTTCCCCAGACTGCTTGAAAGAGGATAATAGCAATATAGTCTTTTTGTTTCACACAGGTAATGGGAGAAATACCCAGCTGTTGTCACAAACTGCTGCTGTTGGTTATCATGACTTAATGACGGAGTTTTCTTCTCTGGTTACCACTGCAGAATTCTAATGCCCAGGTCATCACTCCCAGCTGTTGTGGCAGCTTAAAGATTTGTTGGAAAAGAATCCTGACAAGAAATTAGCAGATGATAAAGAGCTTCTTAGATAACCATTTTCTAATTTTATTTGTGCCAAACTTTCACTCAAAGTTTATAAAGCCAGAAATTCCTCATGTAACTCCAGCCTCTGTCACTGCTGAAGTTAAACATGTCTGTTCTCTCAGGGAATCAGCATTTTTTTATGGAGAGAGATGTTTACTCAACAGAAATGTCTTTTCACCCTGCTGATCATTACCGCCTTCCCAGTTTCAGTAAACAGGAATGCAGCCATCTTGCTTCTCTTATGAGAGCCCTGAAAACGAAAAGGTAACAAGAAAACCCAAAGACTGATTATCATTCTAACAGCCTCTGCTTGTTTTTCAAAAACTTCTCGACAACAATAGCTCATGTCAGTCTACACACTTCATGAGCTTTCTCATGGGACAAGTGGAAGGAACCAAGATTTAAATCCATAAATCCAATCCTTAAATCCAAGCAAGGAAAGCAAACTCTGAAAGCAGATACTCAATTGGATCAATCCTGAACTATTGGAGTCAGATATTGAAAATATTTGAAGAGTAAATTCAAATCCCATATAAAGGAATAAAAATCATGTGGTGCACTAAAATAGTTTATGAAGTAAGGGAAAGTAAGTATTTGTATGTGTTGGAATGAGTGAGGTAAACGTCCTCAGGCAGGTCAGCCATCCTTCCTGGGGTAGCAGAGGGAAAGGGTTTCAATACAGAAGCATGTAGAGTATCAATAACTTTGAATCAATGAGACTGCCAGACTTCTAGAACTGCTACTTTATTAACATGGAAAATAATTTCAAGAATAACTCCTGGTTTCAGCTACCCTGTATGGCCATGTATGTAACTAAGATCAATACAGCTCAACCTGTTCCTACTGTGAAGGGACTGGAGGTGAGCAGAGCAAGACTCTGCTTGTGACTTTCAAATAAGGTTGTAAAAGAGACTTGCCGTCAGAAGAATATAAATTGCCATCTTCAGATAATTTTTAGATTTTTGTGGTGGGACCACAAAGGTGGATGGGACCCTTTTTCTTTTGCTGACTTTAATGCAAGCATTCTTTAATACTCCTGTGTTGTGTCTCTGTGTGATAGTGATAGTTTTGGGGAATAAGAGAATGCACTTATCTCTTACTAGCTAGTCTTTTTGATCAGGATTCTATACAAATGGAAAGTCTAAACAAATACAGAACAATAGAATATCTTGGATTCACATAGGCAGGACAATATGGTGCTAAAATAACCCAATAATAACAGAGGAGTTATGTATGGTAACACCTTGAAGACAGTCTTGTCTAAGGTGATTGTTGCCATTGTTTGTGAAGACCCTGAGGATAAACAGGCAGTGTTGGAAAATCCCACAATTCTTTTTTGGAGGCCTGTTTAGAGGAAGTCTTATTCACAGAAACACAGAATGTTAG
>VZRW01004214.1:93879-109187 GCA_013398125.1 Aegotheles bennettii | reverse complement strand
CTGGGCCCCACAGTTCAAGAAGGACAGGGAACTGCTTGAGAGAGTCCAGTGCAGAGCCACAGAGATGATGAAGGGAGTGGAACATCTCCCTTATGAGGGGAGGCTGAGGGAGCTGGGGCTCTTTAGCTTGGAGAAAAGGAGACTGAGGGGTGACCTCATCCATGGTTACAAATATGGAAAGGGTGAAGGTCAGGATGATGGAGCCAAGCTTTTTACAGTAATGACCAATGATAGGACAAGGGGCAATGGATGCAAACTGGAGCACAGGAGGTTCCATGTGAATATCAGGAGAAACTTTTTCACTGTGAGAGTGCCAGAGCACTGGATCAGGCTGCCCAGAGAGGTTGTGGAGTCTCCTTGGCTGGAGACATTCAAACCCTGCCTGGATGCGTTCCTGTGTGATGGACTCTAGGTGACCCTGCTCTGGCAGGGGGGTTGGACTGGATGAGCAAGGGGGGGACACCTTAACAGTAGCATCTTCATACATAACTTTTATCTATCCTGGAAATACCTCTGTCACTACTGAAAAATATCCCTGTCCTCCTTTGGTTTGTGGTAGTTTATCAATATATAAATGTATAATCCACCTGGGGCCAGGACTAGGGGTCATCTTTGATGTTACAATGGCAAAAATTCCTCTTCCTAGGCCTTAGTTATTGCATAACTAACCCCATAAGCAACACGGGTTGTTTGTCCTCCCTGTTTCAACTGTTGAGGTCCTCTTGTTCCTCCCTGTTAATACCCATGAATTTGAACAATTCTTTTTGTTTTCAAAAGTCCCCATTCCTCCTCATTTCTGGTTTTCATTTCCCTTGACTTAACACCACGCCCTGCTCATCAGCACGGTTCCTGAGCTTTTAGGGACAGCCCTGCTGTCCACCACGGGCCTCCTCTGGCTTACCCACTGGCTCTGGGACTCCCAGAGCAGAAGTCCCACTGGTCAGGTCTCACCTGTGCAAGAAGCAGTGGGGATGGAGACTTTTGTAAAGAGACCCTCCTTGCTACATCGTGCCCAGACAGCCCCCTGCCCTCTGCATCACCTGCACCCTACAAGCAGGTGCAGGAATCTGTCTCTGATCCCCATTTATTGTCCCCAAGGGGTGTGTTGTCCCCTCCCACAAAGCACGGCCAAGATCCCAAATCTGTGCACAAAATGATAACATTTATTGAAAGAGTAATTTTTTTTTTTTAATACAAAAGAAAGCTCTGTACATAGTACTGTGATTACTTCCACATCCTTCCAGAAACACAACCCTGGAAACTGAAGGGGAAAAAAAAAATAATCCCACACACACTTATGCGTACACACAAGCACACACGCACGCGCACACACACACACACACACACAACCCTCAAACCAGTAAAATGAACTAGAAATGTCACCACACTATAAATGCCATTTCATCCCTGATACACAAGTGTTCTTACAAGTCTGCACTTAAATAAAATACACCATTAGCGTTTAACCAGCAGTTGCCTTTGGGGAGCCAGGGAGGGGATGCAGTCACACCCTGTAGCAGCAGGGGCACTCCGGCCATCCTGGCGCGACAGCTCTGCTCCACCGTGCTAGCACAAAGCAAAGCAGAGCAAAGCCAGGCCACAATGACGTGCTGGGGTGAAGGACAATGCAACCCTAACCCCTTGTTTCTTCCTGGATGAACTCCTAGGTACCCAGCCCTGTTTTGGGAGCATCATTGAGCAGCTTTCATTACACCTAGCGATGGGGCACGGCACAGCACTCCCGCACGCTCTGAGCTGCGGGTACACATCTCTGTTAGAGCAAGGATACCAAGGGGAGGCAGCATGCAATGTCACTCTCACCAGGTGGGCCACCCCACGCCCCGCAAGCCCTTCTCAGGCTGCATGACAGACCAAGGGCTGACAGACCATTCTGGGAGCTTGAAGGGACCTGTCCACATCCATGCACTAGGGAATGGCTGTAGAGGGGGAACTACGGCCCAGATCATCAGCTAAGAGTTCCTGCACAGTGAGCAAGGATCAGCCACCGACAGCCACTTGCCACCCATGGAAGAGTGGGGAATGCCCATATCCCTTAGGCAGTCACAGGTAGCACTGCTCCACACCAAGAGCAGTGACGGAACAGCCACAGGCCCCAGGACCAGAGGTGAACAGGGCAGCCATCAGAAAACCCAGCCCGTCTCTGGCTCCCAGGCACACTGCAGGCCTCTTGCTCCTGAGGTTTCCCACTTCTAGAGACCAGCCACTGTTCCACTCATCTTCTGCCCATTAAGCCCAAAATGATGGGTATGGAGTCCTCAGTACAGGTAAGTGGGAAACAAGCATCCCACTCAGTTCAGCTTGATCCCTGGCACATGCTGGTGGATGGAGAGCGCAGCTTAAACGCTAATGCTGAGGGAACATGTCCAAGGTTACAATACAAACTCAAAAGCAAGGCCCCTTTCCTGCCTCCATGCCCACCCACCCCTCTCCCATCCCCCTGGTACAAACCCCATGAAAACTGTACAGGAGCCAAACTTTTATTCCTTAAAGAATTACATAAATACTGAGTTTAACACTTAGAAAAATAAAGTAATTTTCTTTTTTTTTCTTTTTACTTTTTTTTTTTTTCTCCAAGGCTTCTTTTGTCTTTAACTTAAAAAAAAAAGTTACAGTAGCTGCTTCTTCCCCTAAGGATTCAGCAGCTTCTCTCAATTGCTCACTCTCCCTCCAGGGACAGGGCTAGGCAGCAGAGCCATTCACAGCAACTCCCATGCAGGACCAAGCATGCTCCAGCCCTTCTCCCCCAGCCTTGCTGAGCCTGCACAGGCATCACAGCTGCTCCTCCACAGCCCAGGGTGGCCTGCGGGTCACCCTGCAGCCCCGAGGAAGAGCCTGCCACCTGCCCAGCAGCTCAGTGCCCCACGGGCTCTTCCCTTTGACTCTTGAGTTGTTCCTCCAACTTGCATCAGACACAAAAATTTAGAAAGCGCTGGCTGGAGCTGCAGAGGGACGTGGGAAAGACCCAGCCACATTCCCCTGAGGGTACTGAGTCCACAAGCAGTGTGAGGGCTGAGCCGGCCACAGAGCCCCCCCCAGGAGCTCTCCGGGTCATTGTCGTGCTCCTGGGCATCCACCAACCACCTCAGCTGTGCGAGGGCAACCGCTGGGGCAGGGCCGGGCAGGCTGCAGATCTGCCGGGCAGCCCAGTGAGGAGGCACTGAGGGCAGAGGGTTCACTGTAGTGCATACAAGGAGGATGGGGCCGCGTGCCACGGGCTGTGCCCTGCCCTCCGCAGGGAGGGCGTGCAGGCCCAACCAGAGATGCACATGCAAGCTGGCCACTCTCCCCTGTCCAGAGCCCAGGGTGAGCTGCTACGGCCAGGACCCATCAGCCCCACAAAGGCACATTGCTGAGGCCAGCAGCACAGCTTGGAGCTGTGCCCACAGGACGGCTCTGGGTCTGAGCTGAGCCCCACGCAGAGCAAACGCTCACGTGCAAGGTGACTCAGACTGCCCAGAAGGAGCCAGAGCTTCCAGCTGGGAATGGCCCACAGTATTTATTTACAGCACAGGGCAATCCTCCCCTCAAGAGACAAGTTTCTTTGGCTGGCGTGAGACAAGCACAGCTATTGCAGCATCCAAAACGCCCCCAAGCCCTGCATGGCCCCAGCACAGCTCCACCCCAGGTGGGTCCTGCAGCCCCACGCGCATGCCTGTGTCTATGTGTGTGTGGGTGCGTGTGTGTGTGTGTGTGTGCATGTGTGGATGAAGGAAACGTGAAAAGGCAACAATAAATAACTGGTGCAGTCTGTACGAGAAGGAATTGCTGCCAGCCCCGGCACTGGCACAACCAGCCAGGGACAGCTCAAGGCCGGCAGCAGGGGTCTCTCATTCACTCTTGGCACTGTGTGAGGTGTCCAAGTTGACCACCTGCAGCTCCGTCAGGCTGCTGCCACTGCTGCTCTGCTGCCCGATGACAGCCATCTAGAGAGAAAAGGGAGGAGGAAGCACTGAGGGACAGCGTGTCCTGAGACCCCGTGTGCCAGCAGCCAGGGTGGCACTCTCCTTCCTAGGCACCTGTCCAAGGAGGGTAAGACTTCCTCACCCAAGGGTGGGTGGCACTGACAGCTTTCCCAGACCTGAGGACTCGTCCTACCCAAGGGCCCAGGTCTGCCCAGACCCACAAAGGACATGCAGGCAGGGGCAGAGCAAGGACACCCCCTGAGCACCTGCGAGTACCACTCTGCGCCTACCTGGTGAAGCTGGACAGCTGAGACTGGGATCTGAACGGTGCCTGATGGGGATGTCAGGAACACTTGGGGGACACCACCTGCCACAGAGAGAGAGCACAAATGACACTATCCCTTAAACAGCACTCCCACAAGGATCCTTTCTTTGAGCTCCGTGAAGCTTCACAAGGATGAAGGTGCCTGTTTGCATGTATGAAGGCATCCCAGGAGAAAGCCACATGTGCTAGTTTTCCAAATGCAGGGATAAACAGGCACAAGCCCTCAATCCAAATCTTGCCTGAATGGTTTCATGCTGTTTCATCCTGTCATGCAATCACAGGTCATCTCCAGAGTCTTCTAGGTCTCTCCACTGCCTACTCCATATGCAACCCTTCCCAGCAGCCCATCACCCCTTTTTCCCACCAAACAGCTCAAGCAATCCTTTGCATAGGAGAGTGGTGAGATCTAAAAGCACGCATCAAGCATCACCCTTGCCAGGCCTTTGTACAGCCTCTAGGACTGTCTAGAAGAAAATTCTTCAGAATTAATATATAACATAAGTACATGCAAGATGAGAAAAATCAGAGTGTCAGAGCACTTGAGGGAGCACTGACTCAAGACGAGCTGTCTTACCCTGATCCTGGACCTGGCTGTGGGACACCTGCATCGCTGAGGGCGCCTGTGAGAAAGCGTTGAGGACTGCAAGTCCACCGTCTGCAAGGCCAGGCGTGGGTGCGTACATCACCGCGTGCGGGCTGGGGTACATCATGTGGCCACCTACAGTGGTTGGCACAGACGACGTCATGATGGTCGCCGGGAGGGTCACTGGCACCAGGACAGACTACATGTGAGCCACACAAAAGGAGTCTGCTACACTTCCACACCTGCTCAGCACCCCTCCCACAGCCACCTCAGCACGCTGTCCTGAAGCACCAGGCGCATGGAGATAGACATCTCATTCTTCCAAGCTCTTGGGGGAAAAAGCCCCAGGGAACAGGAGGAGAGCTCAAGCCTCTCCTCTCGTGAGTACGAGAGGACAGAGAAGCACAGTAGCCAAACACCCCAGGACTGAATTCAAGTCAAGAAACAAGTTTTCTGATGAAGCTTTAATAAAGCTGTTGAATTGGATTCAGTCTGCACCCAGGCACCTGGGCTCAGATTTTGCTAACAGAGCTGTACCCTGAACATACAGTAAAAATTTCAAGTAGATGTGAGCCAATGCCTTGTGCTAGGGGCAATGCTGGCTTGCTAAGAAACCATTTGAGAACTGAGCAACCTGTTCCAGGCTCCATGATGTAAATAAGAGCAGATGATGTATCTGGAGAAGCTCTGAAATTCCTTGTAAGGTGCCTGATGCACAGCAGCATCTACCTAGACACAGCATAGCACAGGGGCTGTCAACAGGGATAAATACACCTGGGGAACTGTCAGAAAGGCTGGGACAGAGCTGATCTGAAGGAGGATCCTGGACAGGGAGCAGGCGTGAGGTCTGTTGGCGTGGGTTGTTGCCAGTAGTGGACAGGAAGGAAGACAGAACATGGTTACTGTGATGTTCCAATTACCTGTTCCGCTGGAAGAGGTCTGGGTAAGGTCAGTGCTGCTGTCACTAGAGGGAGACGTTTGCTGCGGTGCCTGGTGCACTTGGATCGCCTGGACTGGGACCTGCTGAGCCATGGTACCACCTGGGGAGAGAGAAGAGGCCATGACCGTGTGGATCAGAAGGCACAAGGGCACTCTGGGCCATGTGAAAGCCCCCCAGTCCTTCTCTGGCCACCACACAGCTCCGTGGTGTTGGTCGGCGCTGTGCTGGGGAAGGCCAGCCAAAAGCAGCACGTGGCAGAAACCAGGCCCTGCCCCAAAGAGCGGGCCAAAACCTGCTCCTTCCTGGCACACAGCAGCCAAGGAGGGGTTAGCTGGCCGACAGGGCTCCAGAGAGAAAAGGCAAGGCCACAGCAGCTTTTGTCCAGCTCCCAGGCGTGGTTCAGGAACATCTGGGGCTTTCCTCACCATTCCTGGCTCCACCAAGACACAGTAAAGACGATGTTGGGGGGAGAGGGCCCAGCACGTGCCCCCAGCTCTGCCCACGTTCAGCCAGCCTACAAGGATCATCTCACTGCATCGAGCAGAACTGTGACAGCCCAAATGCCCAGGCCAGCTGCCTTCACACTCTGGAGCTCAGCTCCATCCTCCATAGGGTACTCAGGGAACAGCTGCCTCACCCAGCTCGTGATCTCAAGGACACCACAGTGAGTGCCCTACACAGGAATTAGAGACCACTGGACCACAGAGGTGCACATCCCAGAGCCGCAGGGACATGGCCACACAGCCTCCAGCCCTTGCTACAAAGCTTTTCAGCTCCAGTGACAAAGCTTGGCACAGAAAGCTCCCCTCAGGCTCAGGTCCTGTCTCCAGAGGGAAGAGCAAGGGATGCCAGAGAGCAGGAATCACTGGCCACCTCACTCAGACTGGGCATCTCCCTACGGACCACACCACAGAGAGACACATCCATTACTCTCTTGGCTCCTCCAGATCACAAGGGAAATCCAGTCCCCTCGCATGGGACCACGCTGTCTGCCAGGGCCCACGGGAGCCAGAGGGGTCCCAGAAAGTGTGCAGGCTATCAGACTCATTGACTTGGGCACAAACAGGCAGGACACAAGAAATACTGTCCCACTCTCAGGTGACAGCTACTCCCACAAAGGAGAGCCTAGCCCTGCTCCAAAACTCCAGCCAGGAGCACGTCCAGCCCCAGTATAACACCTGGAGAGCCCTGACCCAACACAACGAAAAATCCCTACAAAGGACAATGCACACCAGGCAGCACAGCAGCACCACTCGCTCCTCCACTCTGGGTCCCTCCTAGTCTGTCCTCTGCATCGTGGTTCGATGGCTGACTGCAGATCCAAACACAAAAGCAAGGGCAGCTGCTCAGAGCCAAGTGCCAGAACTCAAAAAACATCCACTGGGCCCCTGCAGCCTCCTGCCACCAGCCCTCCTAGGAGCACAGTGCAGCCCCAGCACAGCTGCACCAGGCACCTGTCTCCTGGGCATGTGCTAGCTATGGGGCAAACCCTGGGGCAGGAGACTGACAGCCCATGGCTCCCCTTGGTCTGTGTCCTCTGGGATGCTGCTCATGCCTATCCCAAGCATTCCCTGCCCTGTCTTCCCATCTCTGCGTGTCAGCCAGGGTGCCCTGTGCCCTGCCTCCTCTGTGCTTCCACCTCGGCAGAGGGTCAGCTCTCTGGCCAGAACTGGAACCCCCCCAGATACCTCCATCCCCCCACCTCGAGCAAGTGGAGGGGGAGCGAGTGCTGACCTGTGAGGGACACAGCCTGCTCTCCAGCTCTGGCCTGCCTGCTGTGCCTGCTGCAGCTGCCCAGCCGTACCCGTGACCACCTGGCCCCAAGGTTGTGACTGAGTGAAAGGGATGGCAGGGGTCCCCAGGGAAAGGGAGGCACCTGCCAGAAGCAGGGAGAAAAAAAAGGCTTTGTCATCACCAGCTCTTTGCAATCCCTCCAGGCTCCTCAGTGCTGCCCTGGGGTCCCAGCTCAGCTCCCTGCCACCGTGCCCTTCCCAGCAGCAGGGCCACCTCGCAGCACCCTGAGGAAACAGTCACTGCACAACCCTTCTCCAGCCACTGGCCCGGCTGGGCTCAAGCAAGGAATCTCAGACAGGTTCACCCTACAGCAGCGACCACTCTGCTTCATCCTGCCATGAGGTCTCCTCTGCTCTGGAAAGGACAGCAACACGCTCCACGTGTGGATGGATGCAGTCCTCATCCTCAGCCCCTAAAGGCACTGACCTGACATGAGGGTGAAGCCGGTGGGTATTGGCATGAGGCCCCCAGATGTCACTGCACTGGCTCCAGTAGTCTTCAGCACTGTCCCGTTGGCACTGGTGACGGCATTGGGGCTGATGCTGGCAGACACTGGCGCCAGGTAATTAGTGATGGGGAATGACGGGCCACTGCTGACCTGCATGGAGGTCGAGGTGGTGGAGGCTGTCTGGATGGTGGACGTTGTCCCCGGCAGGTTGGTGACAGTGAACGCTGGTTTCAGGGCGTCCTGGGGAAGAAGAGATTGTGACAATTCAAACCAGCCCTTGGATCTGGTCAACATCTGCCCATAAGACCAAACCAGGCTCTGCAGGTTGCATCCCCGTGCTAAACCGTACCTCCTCCCACAGCCTGCCACCAGCACACGGAGCAGAGCCAGGGTAGCAGAGAGGAGTTGCTTGTACAAACACGAAGAGACTGTGCCCAATAGTGAGTGCAGCACGAGGAGAGCTGGAGAGAGCTCACCATAAACCTTGGACACGAGCCCAGGGCCACACAGGTCCCCTGAGAGACTTCCCTGCAAGATACCAGGGGATGAAACAACCCCTCCCCAGGGGTCCCCATAGCCTCCAAGAAGAGAGCTGCCTCTTTTTGGCGCACGAGAGGCAACAGCAGTCCTTGCAAAGACAGACGTAGAGGCAAACACGCCGTCTCCTGTCGGGAACACACACCACTTCCCTTATGGCAGGAAACACACGGGCAAGAACAAGCCAGGCACTGGCTCTTAAAGGCAGCTGTACACCGAGAGCAGCAAGGGAGAGGTGGGCAAGGCCAAACCCGGACACCAGGGCAGCCCAAACCCAGCCCTGACAGCTGCTTCAGCCAGTCCTGGGGAATGCCTCCTGGGCCAAAGGTGAGGACCTGGCCAGGGGATTCCCCATCTGCCAGTCCACTAGCAACAGATGGGCATGAGGCAAATGCTTCCAAAGGACCCCACGTTAGCTACAGCCAGCACACACCACGGTCCTGCAAGGAGCTGATGTCCCAGGACAGCATCACCAGGGAAGCTGGGCACCCAGAGGAAAAGGGTCCTGTGCTGGGCCAATGCTGGCCCGAGAGGCTGGCCTCCTGGGCCTGGGAACAAGGGAGGAACACGTACGCCAGGCTGTGTGACACCCAGATCCCACAGCCACAACGCACATGGCTGGATGTGGCTTGGATCTGCAGGAACCAACCAAGCCCAGCATGATCCCTGCTGCTCCTGGCAGTCACACTTCATCTAACATGCCTCCTTCCCCCAGATCCCCTTTGGGATACCCAGGGTCCTCATGGCCCCTCTCCTGCCCCGCTCAGCGGGCTGAGAGCAGACTGCAAACACACTGCTCCACAGGAGACCATGCAGAGGCCACAAGGGACCTGCTGTCCCTGTGCCCTGCCATGGCTGCCGGCACGCCTGGGAAGAGTTAAGGCTGCCACACTCCCACCCCTCCCGCTGCAGGCTGGTGGGCCCAGCTCTCCCACGTGCTAAGCCTTGTTCCCAGCTTGTCAAGCTGCCAGGAACGAGGAATTCACAGCTCAACAAACAGCTAAAAAAGGGAAGGCAGCCCATTTTGGACAGGGGGAGCAAACCCCAGGCACTCAGCCGTGCCCCAGGGCCTGGGGAGGGAGGAGAGCAACACCCTCTGCCTTGGCACCACCGTGCCTGAAGTCCGAATTAGAAGAGGCACGTGATAACAGAGTGGAGCCCAGCAGAGGCACTTTCCATTAGCTCAAGCACAAACTCCTGTCATCCCACATGGGACACAGAGGCTGTGGGCACCCTCCCCATGTGGGTGACAGGCCACAGCTAACCCCAGGCCATGGGAGCACAGCAGAGCAGGGCGGATTCTGTTCCCAGGTGGAAAAGCCAGGCTCCCCCATCCCCAAGCACAGCCCTGAAGCTGCACACCCAAAATACAGTCCCCAGCAAACAGGGCAGTCAGCATGCCCCACACTCCATGCTCCCAAGGGTGCAGAAGGCATCCCAAAGGATTCACAGCACCCTACTCAGGGGGATTCCCAGGACTCCCTAAAAGCACAAGGGCAAATCTTAGTCTGAGCAGAACAGCAGAGGTGCCTGGGAGGGATGCTGTGCCAGCAAGCTTGAACCACATGCACCCCATCTCTGCCCTCCCTACTCTCCCACACGTGACACTCAGATTCCTCCCAACATTGCTCCTTGTCCAGAAAGAGAGCTGGGAGAGACCTCGGGCTTGGACACCTATTGCTTCTCCCCATGCCTTTCTGGGATGCTTCAAAACCCTTGGGCACCTTGGCTCCCCCAGCACCCTGCAAAGTCCAGACTACATGCATGAGGCCAGCCTTCAATAGGAGCCAAGTCATGGGTCACCTTCAGCAGAGAACTCCCCCAGGGCCATGGACAAGCTCCGAGACAGCACAGCAGCCCTGAAGGCCCTTCACTTCCTGACCCAGCTGCACACCCATTCCCCACCACAGAGCAGTACCTGGGGAACCAACACACAGCAGAGAGGTGCATGCTTGATAAATGCTAAACAGCACGAGTGGACCACAGGGCATGGCCCAGGCCATCTGACGCCCAACCTGGACCACAGTAGGGTCTTGGGGACAGAAATGATCCCACTGAACAGCTCCTGGGGGCTGCCTGGGACAGTGCTCTTCAGCATGGCCCAGAGATCCCCAGCCAGCATTATTACACGGATGTTGCAGGACAACTGGCCTTGGAGGTACATGGAAAATCCCAGTCTGGTCTCCAACACCTGGTCTGCATTCCAGATGAGGCAGGAAGTCCCACCTTTGCCCTACCCCAAAAAGAGATGACCAGATCAGGGGTATTCCCATGCTCTCATCCCAAACTAGAGCCCAAATCCCCTCTCCCACACTGCCACACCCAGGAGGTTACACGAGAGCACTGTCTCCTCTGGGGCCTGCAAAAGATCAGACAGGTCAGTGCACACCAGTATCATCGTGAGGGTATAGCTGCTATCTGCAGCATGCCCCAGTCCCAGTTCAGCTCCATGGCAGGGAGCTTGGGTTTGGCACAGCAGAAGGATCTCACAGCTGCTGCTGACTGCAGGTAACAGCCTGGCTGCATCACTCCCCACCTCTGCTGCAGCTGAACACAAGCAGGTTTTGTCCATACAGAGGTCCAGGAAGCAGAGTTCACAGGAAGGGCAGTGAGCAACTGCTCGGTCCTCTCAGAGCATCCTACACGGCTGGACTTGACAGTCCAGGCACTTGATTTCCTGCCACCTCCTCCAGTGAGGCAACTCAGCCCCATGTGTACCACCCACCCCGCAGCCAGGATGCCAGCCACCTAGCATGGCCCACCCACTGGCTCCCTTCATCCCCAGAGGGATTCCCGGTCTATATGAATTCAGCTGATCTCTGCCAGAGCACCACCAGACCTGGCTTCCAGCCCTGCAGGACTGAGGAGAGTCAGGGTGGGACTCTCCCCAACCTCAGGGTTGGCCATGACAAGAACCCTCAGCAGGCCAGGGGTGGGTTTAGCCAGAACATCAAGCAGAAGACGGCCACAGGGCTCCTCCAGCCCCACACCAAACACTGGCTGTGGCATCAAGGCACCCCACACTAAGTAATTCCACTTATGAACATTGGGATGGAGCTTGCAGGGCACTAAGTGGAAGTTGTGTTAGAAAGCAGGCAGAGGGAAGACAATCAGCATGAGCCAGCAGTGTGTGCTTGTAGCTCGAAAAGCCAACGGTATTCTGGGCTGCATCAAAAGCAGCGTGACCAGCAGGTCAAGGGAGGGGATTCTCCCCCTCTACTCCACTCCCATGAGACCACATCTGCAGTGCTGGAGTCCCCAGCATAAGAAGGATATGGAGCTGTTTAGGCAAGTCCAGAGGAGGCCACAGAGATGATCAAGGGCCTGGAGCCCCTCTCCTACGAAGACAGACTGAGAGTTGGGGTTGTTCAGCGTGGAGAAGAGAAGGCTCTGGGGAGACCTTAGAGCACCTTCCAATACCTGAAGGGGCTACAGGAAAACTGGAGAGGGACTTTTTACAAGGGCATGGAGTGATAGGAGAAAGGGAAACAGTTTCAAACTAAAGGAAGGTAGATTTAGATTGGATATTGGGCAGAAATTCTTTATTGTGAGGGTGGTGAGACACTGGCACAGGTCACCCAGAGAGGTTGTGGCTGCCTCCTCCCTGGCAGCGTTCAAGGCCAGGTTGGATGGGGCTTGGAGCAACCTGGTCTGGTGGCAGGGGAGTTGGAACTACATGGTCTTTGAGGTCCCTTCCAACCCAAACCATTTTGTGGTTCTGTGATTTCTCTGCACAGCAACTCCACCCCAAGAGCACACTTCCTTTGGGGCCACCTAGCAGTATTCTCAGGGAAACTCTCCAGGGACTTGATGTGGACAAGCCCTGTGCCAGGGACAGGTCAGCTGCCACGCACAGCACCTCCTGCATTTCCTTATTACTCCAGGCACAGGTAATTTGTCTCATTACAAAATGCCTGCAGGACTTGCCTTCTCATCCAAGAAAAGCCAGAGAGACACAAGCCCTTACAAAGCCAGGCTGCACAAGGGAGACATTGCTTGTGACAATGTCTCCTTTGCCTCTGGAAACAGCTGGCACAGCTCACAGTAGGAACCTGAGGCACCCAGGGGAGTCACACCAGACTGGGACAGCCTGAACTGTTGCTGGGCTTCCATCAGCAGGAAGCTTTCTCAGGGACTCTTCTGGGCTCCAGCACAGAGCTCTTCAGCCAGTGACACCTTGGCCCACCACAGCTCCCCTGCCTGTAGGAACCTCCGGGACTGCTGATCTCCCTCAGGGCTCAGCAGCAACAAGCTTTTGCTTGGTGCAGCACTGCACACACATGGGAAAGAGGGCACGGAGGAATCATGACTGCCAGGTGCCCAGCAGCACCGTGACCAGAGCTGTTGGTCTGTCACAGGATACAAACACACAGCTGAACCTCCCTGCAGCCCCAGACAATGCGCTGGGGACATCCCAGGGCTGCACTCGCTGCCTTTGGGATTACAGCAGAGATCTCACACACCC
Source organism: Aegotheles bennettii (assembly GCA_013398125.1). Lineage (NCBI taxonomy): Eukaryota > Metazoa > Chordata > Aves > Caprimulgiformes > Aegothelidae > Aegotheles > Aegotheles bennettii. The sequence goes on along the minus strand of VZRW01004214.1, from coordinate 96,172 downwards.
TCCTCCAGGTTCCATCTACTTAAGGTTCAGCGGCCACTGCATGGCAGGGCTGCTGCTGCTGGGGCTTGTGTGCAGCTGGCTGGGGGCTCCTCGAGCAGGGCCACAGCTCACGTGGGAGGATGCTTTAGCAGCAAGCCCAGCATACACCACGAGCACAGGTACAGCAGAGCTGCAGCAGCTCGCAGCACCCAACAGCACTGCACACAGGCCCGGGAAGCTATGGCACAACCCCAGCTCAGCACGTTGTCCCAGCCGTGCACCACCAACTCCCCTCTCCAAGCACCTGTGAAGCTGAGCACTAGCCTGCAAGGGAAGCTCCAGGGTCTGTGAGACAGCTTTCCTGCAGCAGCTTCGAGGAACAGCATCAGGGGATGCAGGGACAAGACAGGGCCCCTCCAGCAGAAGAGGGCCATTACCTGACCCTGCACCCACCTGGGCAAGGGCCACAAGTGGCACAGGCGGGCAGGGGCCGGTGCCTGCAGGGACACCAGGCAGGGAGCAGAAACTGTCCATCCAGCCAAATGTTTCCATTCCCCATGTCCTCCCTGCCCCCTTCCAAAACAGCACCAAAGCAAGAGACAGCTGCAGCTTATAAGGAATGTGAGGGGCCCTGCCAGGGACTCTGGCGAGGGAAACCAGGCCTTATAAGGCCATGGAGGCAGAATCAAATTTTTATCAATGAGCGCAAGAGCATGGAGACACCCGGAGAGAGATAACAGTGCTGAGAGCTGGCCAGGGGGGTGGGCTGGGCTGGTGGGGAGCTCCGCTGCAAAGGCCAGGGCCAGGACACCTGCCACCCATGTCCCTCCTCTCCAGATCACCAAGTGAAGGAGCCAGCCCCGAGAGGCCACAGCATGAGCTTGCTGAAGTCCCAGCAAAAGGGGACCCGTCCTCAGCTTCCCCAGCTGCTATTCCAGGAGGGCTGGGGATGATCAGGGCTCCTGGCACAGCCCCATGGGCACTGCCCATGTTCCCCCAGGGTGCCCAAGAACGTTACCTTGGTTTCCCCACTGCTGTCCGACTCGGACACCTGGTAGGTGAGGTCTGTCTCCTCAAAGCCCGTGGCGCTCATGCGCTGGTCAGTGGTTGGGTCCGAGCGTGGGGGCGAGTCTGGGGAGTTGAGGCATGTCTGGATCAATGCCTTCCCTGTCTCACTGGTGATCATGGGCTGTAGCTTCCGTGTCGCAAACGTGTACACATGGCCCGTCTCGCTGGCCACCAGCAGCAGGACTTGAGTGCCGGTCAGCGTGGAAAGCTCATAGGCCTGCCAGCAGCACAAGGGAAGAACAGGGAGTCACAGAGAGCAGGGACACACACAGTGCAGGACAGGAGCCCCCGCCATGTCCCTGCACCCCCAGCATGGCTCTCCTTTGGCTCACACCAGCTCCAGCTGCCTGGCACCCCAGAGGAGCTGTGGCCTCCACAACCAATTCAACATCGGTCCCCTATAGTGCCCCGTGCAGTGTTCCCATCTCCCTGAGCGTGCCACAAGGGGATGTGCATGCCAAGAGGCCACAGGAAAAGAGCAGTCCCCTTAGGAGAGCAGCTGGAGGACATGGGGACACTGGGCTGTCCCCATTCTGGAAATCCCACCCACTTCTCCAGAGACATCTGGCTGCCTCCCCCCCGCACCTCTTCTGAGCCATGTGAGAGGATGCTACTCGGCCCACACACCTCTGCTACTCCTCTCCCCTCACCACCACCCCGAGCCAGGCCAGGACACAGACTCCTCTCCTCTCCGTCCTCACAGCCCTGAGCACAGCTGCACACCAACACCCCTGCGGTGGGGCCACCACCCTCCAGGGCTGACTTGTGGGCTGGGAAGAGCACCCTTCACACGCCACCACGGCACGCTCCGAGGTCTCACACGAGCTACCACAGCCAGGATGGCCTCGTCCTGTGTCCCACACCCAGGATGTGCCCAGCAGCACCCACCACCGCTCCCACCCTCCCGGGGTGCCCAGCCCAGCGGGGATGGGGCCCTGCCCAGCGGTGCAGAAGGTGCTGCGAGCACCGGCCGGGATGCAGGCGAGCCGGCAGCATCCCCCGGGTTTCTGACCCGCCTTTGCACGACGCCTCCGGCCACCAGAACCACGCGGATCGCCCCGGACCCCCCGGGACACGGCGCTGAGGGAGCCAGCCCCGCTGTGCCCCGGAACCGGGGCAGCACCCGGCGGCGGCTCGCAGAGAGGGGCCCCGAGGCTCCCGGGCGGCTCGGGCCGGAGGCTGCCCCGGGACGGAGCTGCCCGGGCGCAACAGCCGGCCGGGGACCGCCGGGCACGCCCAGCACCCT
>VZRW01004214.1:80303-92978 GCA_013398125.1 Aegotheles bennettii | reverse complement strand
GAGGCGCTTAAAGGGACCGCGCACCGCCCAGGCCCCGCCACCGCCACCCCCCTGCTCCCCTCCGCCCACCGCCTGCCCGAGCCGCCCTGCCCTGCCCTGAGCCCCGGCACGCAGCGGGAGGAGCTCCGCACCCCGCTACCGGGTGTTGCTCCGGGCACCCCCCGCTCGGACACCGGGAGGACCGGGGCAGACATCGCCGAGAGCCGCTGGGCAGGAGCAGAAGGGTCCCTGTGTGACAGGGTGGGTCACAGCCACCCCCGAGTCCCCAGGAGGAGAGAAGGGGGTCCCACACCGCAGCCACCCGCGGGCAGGACAGACCCCTTGTGCGCCTGTCCCCCCTGCCCACCCGCACCCTGCAGCTCAGGAGGTTCCCAGAGGGTGGCACAGGCCATGTCCTCTGTTCAGGTGTGAACCAGGACCTCCACAGGTGCGGGACAGCCCGCACAGGCAGGACAAATGGGTACCGGGGGGCAGCGAGGGTGCAGGAGGGAGCACACAGCCCTGGAGCCTGAAGCTGTGAGGACACAGAGCCACATCCTTAGCTGAGAAAAGGGCTCTCCCACACCCTGTCCTACCAACACGAACTGCAACCCAGGGCAAGACCTCATCACTGTCAGCACCAGCGCTGCCACAGACCCATTTCTCCTCCTGGGCACCCCACAGAGGGTTCTGCAGCTCACACAAGCCCTTTCCATATCTGCCTCATCACCCAGAGGCCGTGCACGCTTGCCACCAGCCTTCCCAGCTGTCTCCCACTCTCTAGGGCCAACCTCCTGCAGAGCAAGGGAATAACTGCAAAACCAAACACCCCCCTCAGTGTCACCGCTGCCACCGCCTCCCCCTCCTCCCCGCCAGCCATGCTCCTCCAGTGAGCACACATGCCATTTATAGCTCCCAGCAGGGCTGCTGGGACTCACATGTCTCCCATCACATGCCCTGGGCACCCTCCCTTTGAGCTGAGCACAAACTACACCTGGCACAGGTGAGACAGAGGCCTCACTGTGTCACCCCAGGCTGAGGAAGGGTCAGCAAGACCCTCTGGGGCGCCCTCCATGGCTGGAGGCACCAGTTAGGTGAGAGCAACTGGCACGTGGACCTTGACAGCCAGAGCCACACTGGGCTGCCTGCTCAGCACAAACGTGCAACCACCACAGGTACCAAGATCAAGGTTCCTCTTGCCCACGGGGCTGCTACACACTCCCTCCTTCCCCTGGGCCTTCCGATTCCAGGACCACGTGGAGGCCTTTTGCTCCCCGGGGTGCGGGAGGGTCTGCACAGGCAGGAGGTAAGAGGTGGCTCATTTGGGGCTGGCTCATCCCCTCTGCTGCCATGCTCTCCCTCCATAGCCTCATCTCGGGGATGCTTACCAAGATGTGTGTCCCACTTGTGGCCTGACCAGAACCAGAGCACCAGCCTGCTTCCATGATCCCGAGATGCTGATCTTTCACCCAGGCAGTCAGACACACACTGTAGAGCCAAGCCCTGTTCCCGGGCCACCATCACCCACAGGACACAAATTTCCAGCAACACTGGGGTCTCCCTAACCAAATCAGCACCCGGTGGTGGCTGAAAGCAGCTCAGACCAGGTTTTCGGCCATTCAAAAGTCCTTTTTCATCTTTAGGGCAGCTCTTGTTTACAACCGCTCAGTCATAAACATTTCTAAACCCCAGAGAAGGGTTTCTTACACAGCTGTGGGCACAACACTCAGTGCTATGCCCTAAAAGCCTCTTACCTGACTATGCCCAAGGATCCCTCGAGACAACCTGCTGCCCTGTGCCAGCTCCACTGTAGCATGGGCCCTCCTGCCAGCTGCCCCCAGCATCACCCCAGCCCTTCACGTCCCCTTTGCATCCCTCCTCTAGGTCATTACAACAAGCCCTTTCTCACCCTTCTCCAGCTCTCCAGCAGGATTTCATCTGGGGAACTTGAACACTCTCCACACACAATGGGGGGTTGTGATGGTCTCCATCCTGCTGCTCATCTTCTTACCATTGATACTCCAGCTGCTTTTTCTGACTGATGCCAAGTGCAGGTAGATGCTCTTTTTTAACAGCCAGGTCTGTTCTACCAGCAGTAACACCAGACTGGAGGCACTGCTGCACGTGTGAAATGAGGTCAGGGCCTTTCTTAATGTGCTGGGTTTGGTGGGCAGAAGGGTGCTCCTGCCCTTCACACGCAGGCTCAAGGAATAGCACGAGTGGGGCTGCTCCACGAGTGACTGGCCAGAACCTAAGGGTGACCCCATGCCCTCACTAACAGGTAGAGTCCCACAGTACCTGAGCAGACCGGAGATGGGTGTCGGTAGCAGGGCCCATCTGCAGACCAAGTGATGAACTGAAGTCCGGTGTCCACCCGGTCAGGAGCCAGGGCCAAGATCAGGACTGGATAATAAGGCTACAATATGTGCATAAAGGACAGGGCTAGGCACAAGGCTGAAGCAGAATCACAGAATCACAGAATCCTAGGGTTGGAAGGGACCTCGAAGGATCATCCATTCCACCCCCCCTGCCAGAGCAGGGTCACCTAGAGTCCATCACACAGGAACGCATCCAGGCGGGGTTTGAATGTCTCCAGGGAAGGAGACTCCACAACCTCTCTGGGCAGCCTGTTCCAGTGCTCCAACACTACTACACCTACAAGAAACACCTACAAGATTGCTCTAAACAAAACTGAACCCCCAAGCTTGAGCTTAAAAGGGTGGGAAGTCCCAGGTGAGGCTGCTTAGGACCATCAAGGCCCATTAGTTCCCCCACAGGGCTGCATAAGCCCCACGGGGCAGCAGATGGAAGCAGAGCAAACCAAAAGCACTTTTTCAAGCTGCCCAGCGGTGCCGTGCACTCCTCGCCCCGGAGTGCTCAAAGCATGCACAGTTCTACGGGGAACTCGGGTAAGCTTCTGGCAAGAAAAAAGCATCCAAGGGCTGTTGGAAACGCCTGGGTCTGAGGTCGCTGTGCTGTAGGCAGCTGTCAGCTGGGACAGCACATACCTGCCTGCTGTTCTCTTACACTACCCAAGTTCACTTTTGGCTGCAGCTGGTGGCCCACTAGGTGGAGCTTCGCTCTGATGGAGCCACGATGCTCTTCCTGGCCCTGGGTACCACAGGTTGCCTTCCTTCCCGAGTGGTTTTTTGGTTTTTGTTAGATGTTCCTCCAATTTGTGCTGAGGCAACTGCCCAAGTCCTCTCATTCTCCTGCAGGGGCTCCGATTCCCTGCTCTCCTCCACCACGTTTAGCTATGACTGTATTTGCTCAGCGTATTTGTTTCCAATTAGTTTGGCCAACATCTGTCCTCAAGGATACAGAACTTTTTCGTGACATCACTCCCAAAAATACCCAATCCAAACCCCTGCCTTTCTGCACCCTTTGGGTCTGGAGTTTGTTCTAGCTTTGGTGCCATTTGGGTGCTTCTCTGTAGTCCCTAGGCCTTGACTGCATGGTAAACAGGCACTCGAGTCCCCAGGATGTGTTGGGATAAAGCTCAGCACACCATCCCGACACCACTCACAGAACCAGCCCACCACAGCCACATCATTCCCTCCCAGTACACAGCAACACCAGCCTGCATTAAGCTGGCAGAGCAGGGATGTCACTCCAGAGGTCCCTGGCATCTCTATTCCCCAGCAGTGGCATCGCAGAGATGCTGCTTGGCTAGGCCACCACAAGTTATGGTGCCTGGCTCCACTTCCAGACCACCCAGGAGCATTTTGAGTGAGCACAGCAATAGCCCTGCCACCACGCCTGTCGTGTCCAACATGGGGCAGCAGTGGGAGGACAAGGGATTGTCCATTGTCTCCAATATGCAGGTCTAGAGGTAAAGAACACCATAGGGGTGCACAGGCAAGACAAGACACTTTCATTAGTGACCTGGCTGCAGGAAGGAGCCCACAGTGTGCATCCATCCTGCCCAAGACACAGGGCAGCAGGCAGAGAAGTCCACAGGAATAGGACGGGTGGGAGAGATGGAACAAAAGGACATCAAACAACAGCAAAGGCATGCGAGAGGTCACTCGCGTGTCTGACAGCAGGCACACAGCAGTGCCATGGAACTTGTACACCTTAGAAGGGTTGTGTCCATACTGGGAAGGACTGGGAGGAGGGAAATGTAGCTACAAGGGGGAGAGAAAGCACATCCTGAGACTTCGGCCCGTAACAGCTTCTCCTGGTGTGCACAATGCCACCAGCCCCACGCTGTAGCCAGGCCCTCTGGAGAAGGGTCATGGAGGCAGCAAGGGTTCAGAGTGGTGGCAAGCTGCTGCCAAGCCCACTATGTGAAAGAGCACCAGGTCTAGGGAGGAGAGAGGGGCCCAACAGCCCACCACAGTCACATCTTAGCTCACCAAGAGGCCTTGGCTTGGGGACACTCCACAGCTCCCAGCTGCAAGACACATCAGAAGTGTCAGGAAAGGGACACTTTTGGTAACTCTGGTAACACTTGTGATAGCCAGAACACTTGCTTGCACCCACACAGGTCCAGCTGGCCCCATTCCCAAGCCCTGGACCTAAGTGAAGCTCAGAGCCAGCTAGCACATTCCAAGAAATGAATCCTCTTTACCCTCCAGCATCTCCATAGCATCTCTGGGTAGCAGAGGTGGAAAGGGGATCCTGGACATTTCTGGTCCATCCCTGCTTAAGGTGGGGCCAACTAAATTGGGTTGTTCAGGGCTTACCTGGTCCAGGGTGGACAATGGAGATCCCATAGCTTCTCTGGGACTGTTTCAGACCTTGACCATGCTTGAGGGGAAGCATTTTTCCTGACATCCAGTAAGAATTTCCCTTGTGCAGCTTGTGGCCATCGACTCAAGACCAGCCCCAGTAAGTCTCCTGGAAGAGCCCAGATCTTCCTCTATAACCCCCCAAACCAGAGCTGCACAGCAAGCAAAACTGCTGGTCTGCAGCTTGGCCAAGCCCCATGTTCCACACTGGCTCCAAGGGAAATGGCCAACCCTGTGCTGGCTTGGCTCACGTTCATGTGCGTGGGGACTGGGGCTTCTTCTACACCGTCTGCCCACTCCTCCTTCCCCAAGACTGCCCAGGACCCTGCCATTGCTCAGAGCTGTTGGTACAGGGGAGAGGGCTGCAGGCCACATGTGACAGCAGGAGACCACCAGTGTCCCCCATCCAGGCCTGGCCCTGCTAGCACCACAGTCCTGTAGGAAGCAGCACAACCTAGTGCTGGTTGGGAAGCTGCCACAGGGGTGGGTACACAAGGCCAGCTACAAAGGAGAGAAGTTGCTAAAAAAGCTTGGCTACCTGAACAAGGGAGGAACCTGTCAACACGTCCATAACTTCTTGGTTGCACAGTCTGAGGGACATTTTGAGACTCACCTCTCCTGGGAAGCAACCCATGACTGCCCAGAGACAGTGAGCACTAAGGTTAGTGCTCCCTCAGGGCACGACAGGCTGGGAATGGCTTCTCAGATGTAGCTGGGAAGAGGGCAGAAGGGTTAAACACGGGGGACAGATGCCTGAGGAACCCACCACCAGCCCTTCCCAGGAACCACGTGGAGGAAAACAGTCAACCAGCCATCTGACAGCAGCCTCTTACAAAGACAAAAAAAAACCCAAAACAACAAAAAAGCGCCTTCTTTATTGAGAGCAGCACATAAAACCCCAACAAAACCCAACCTTTCTTGGCTGCAGTACCCTCTGCTCAAGCAAACTAACCCACTCTAGGCTGCATTCCAGTAACAGAAATACTATGGTAGGGAGGAGGCGGCGCTCTGGAAGAGGGAGAAACAGGGCACTGCCCAGAGTCGTCGTACAAAAAAAAGGCACAGGGTAGTTGGGAAAGGTAGTGAGCTCCTTCATATGCCAGGCACTTTGTGTTACTGCTGGCTGGCCTGTACCTGTGGGGCACGGGGGAGGCTGGCAAGCCTAGCACGGATGGATGGATGGATGGATGGATGGATGGATGAGAGGGGCCTGGCCAGGCCTGCACATATGCACATGGCGAGCGGGGGTGGAGAGCCTGGTGCTGGAGCCCAGCTCTCACAGGGTGAGGGGGAGCTGCACTCCATCCATGCCAGCAGCCAAGGGGTGCCAGGCTGGGCAGGCAGAGGGCAAGAGGCAGCAGGGGCTGTCTTTTGGAACCTGTGGAGGAGAGGGGTGGGGGGGCTGGGGTACACTGGCTTGTGCTTTGAGTCCAGCAGCTGCTGGTGCTGAGCTGCTCGCTGGCGCATCGGGGTCGGGCTCAGCAAGAGGCCACAGGAGTGCCAGGGGCTCCCCAGGCACCTACGGACCCCCGGCCACCCCGCCGCATCCTTCCCCAGCAAGGGCTGGGGTGCTCAGACTTTGCTGTCAGCTGGGCTGTCCCCGAGGGCAGTGGCGAGCTCGCTGAAGGAGGGTCGGTCCTTGGGGCTGGGGGCCCAGCAGCGCTGCATCAGCTTGGCCAGGCGGGAAGGGCAGCCCTCGGGGTGCGGGAGCTTCATCTTTCCTGACTGCAGACCTGGCATGAAAGCAAAGTCCAAAGGGCCACTGGGGAGAGGTGCTGATTGTCCAGCATCCCTCCACGCGGGCTGGAACAGCCTCCCCAGTCAGACCAGCACCGTGCCAAGAGGGGGGATGTCACACAGCCCAGCTGCCCCCTCTACCATAAGGAAAGGAAGGAGGCTACAACGCCAGGGACAGCACAAGACACTTCACATACCTGCTAGGACCTCATCATCTGCCAGTGGGGTGTAGGGCATCTCCCCGTGCATGAAGACCTCCCACATGAGCACCCCAAAGGACCACACGTCTGACTTGGTGGAGAACTCATCCTCCAGCACGGCTTCGGGTGGCATCCAGCGCAGCGGGATCCAGGCCTGGCGGAAGTGGTAGTACTCGCTGCGGGCAGGACAGACAGGCACTGAGACAGGAATCCTCCCTTCCCCTCCCACCCCACCACCAGGCTCCCGGCTGACCTGTTGTACACGTCCTTGCTGAGGCTCAGGGATGAGACCTTGACCTGCCGCTGGGCACTGACCAGGCAGTTCCTGGCTGCCAAGTCCCGGTGCACAAACCTGCCATTGGAGAGATGCTCCATGCCCAGGGCAACCTGTGTGCAGAGAGACACCTGCCCCCAGAAAGATGTCAGCACTGGCTGCCCTCCTCAGGCTCCCAGCCCCACAGCGCTCCCAAAGCTGCACTATCACCTTATGTTTGGTGGTGAGGGGCTGCGGCTTCAGAGACTCATCTTTGCTCTTGGAGATCCTCAGGAACTGCTTCAGGTCCCCCTGGGAGACAGACAGCAACTCAGAGGCAGCACTCCCTCATGCTGCCAGCCACATTGGTCCCTGCAGTGCCTGGGTGTAGCAGCCCAACTGGGAGCCCCATGAATCCTCATCTCCTGGGCCACAGTCCCCCCACCTGTCCTTCTGGTCCCCCGCCCTATAGGGCAAGCCAATATCTCACTTCTCCTCAACTTAAGATCAGGGCAAGCAGGCCTGATGTTTCCAGGAGGTTTTTCATGCCCCAAATTGATTTCTTTCCCATGAACTCCAGGCTCCCCACAGTAGCCCTTAGCATTTGCAGCCATTCTGCAGCATGGAGTCCCACAGCTTAACTTGTTCAGCCAAGTCCTGACATAAAACAGAAATCAGGAGGATGTGGAAGAGGACAAAATCACCTCCAGGTCCTTCAGGACCCTCATTCTCCTCAAGACCCCTCCACATACTGGGAACAGTGGTAAACCCAGCCTAGTCTCCCTACACCTTGCCTGTCTGCGCGGCCAGCCTGGAGTATGTCACACTTGTAGGCCCCATGCCCACTGTCCACCCTCACTGCAGCACTGTTGGCAGGGCCCTTACCAAGTCCACATACTCCAGGACCATGTAGTGGGGCTCTGCCTCGCGGCACAGCCCCAGCAGCCGCACCACATTGGAGTGGTTCAGCTTGCCAAACATCTCTGCCTCTCGTCGGAAGTCCAGCTGCAGCTGCTCATCCCTCGTCTGCAGGCTCTTCACAAGGACCAGTGCTTCACCCTCACCATCCTCTGTACCTTTTGCCTTGGCCAGGAACACTTCACCGAACTCCCCCCTGCCTGAAAGTGTAGAGCAGCACACGGGAAGACAGCACACCTTAGGACAGCACACATATTTGACAGCCTGGTGGCTGCAGGCCCTCTGTACCCTAGCACGTCCAGTTTTCTGCCTAGGACATGCTAGTGTTTCAGCCACAGTCTTCCTGCCAGAGCAGGGTCAGGGCCAGGGTGGAGCAGCATACCCAGGGTTGTGATTGTCTGCAGGTTGGAACGCGGAAAGTGCATCTTGTCGGCAGCACTGTGCCGCTTGCTGGCCCCAGAGCCGCTGCCCAGGTTGGTCAAGGCTACTTCTTCCTGGATCTCTGCTGTCATCTGCCCATTCTGCAGCAAAGCACCACCTGCAAGGGAAGCGTAGATGGCTTCAGCGTCCTGCCAGGCTGTGCAGAGAATGCCATGCTGGGGGTCAGCCCCTTTTGAGGCTGACACTCCAAGCAACTTACTCCAAGAACCCCAGCTTGATTTCTAGCCCCAGACAACTGTGTGGCCTCCACACAGTGGTTCCCTCCAGGCCCACATCTGGCCCCATCCGTGTCAGCCCTGCAGCCACCTTTGAAATCAGATGCTGAGCAACGCCTTTGGTCCCAGAGCCAACCAGCCCCACCTGGCCTTGTCCATCCCACGCCATTCAGTCACCCCAAAGGTGTGGCTACATCCAAACCACCATTGACAAAACTCTGCAGAACAGCAGCAGATCAGACACGTGAGGCAGAGACAGAGCGCAGAGGACCCTGCTCATTATAAGCAGTCTCCTGATGCCCAAGAGACTCTCCAGTCTACCTGGCACTGGCTGCTGCAGCCTGTCCCCCCTGCTCCTGCTCACCTCCCAGCAAGCCAGCAATGCTCATGTCCTTGGTAACATCGAGCTCTCGGACAAGATCAGCCTGGAGTTTACTGCCTGGGTTAAAGCAGTGCTAGGAAGCACTGTCCTTGCAATCAACCCCAGCAAGCTTTCTGCTCAGGAACTCCACCAGAAATTTCCCTGGCACAAACAGAAGCCAGTGAACAGGACAAAGCATTATTGCCTTACATAGAGAATCTTGCACTTTACAGGCAGCTTGCAGGAGAAAGACTACAGATAGCAAACCTGGATTTTTTAATGCATTTACTGCTTGGACCAGACTCGGCACTAGGAAGCAGCACTTTCCATAAGCTGAAGGCAGGAGTTTGAACGTAAAGCGGGGCACAGCACCGAGCTAAGGTCACTGACACATAAGCAGCACTGCCCTACATTTACTGCGCACACCCCGCTTCAGCCAGGCCAGGAGCATGCATTAAGGAAACACCTGGCCATGCCAAAAGGGTTTAACCACAAAATTAACACTTGACCCAACATGAGGCAACTTCAACAGGAATTCTACTGCCCGTAATTTTCCATCAAGGGGTATTGTACAGCAGTATGTGTACATTTGCAGAAGACCATAGTGAAAACACACCACCTACCCTATAAATCAAAGCTCAGTGCTACTCACACTCCCCCCGGTTTTATGCTAATTATTAGTAAGACTGTTTGACTCTGTGCTGTCTGCACTCATGACTGATAGTGTCTCAAGACTACCAGCTTGAAGCCAAGAGGATAATACTAGACGACCACTGCAACTGTGCCAAGAAAATACCAAAGGCTGCCGAGTGAGTACGCTGCCACTGAGAGACAGCACCAGCAGAGAGCAGCGACAGGCACTTTTGAGAACAGATACCCCATGTCTCACAGAGCTTTGGCAAGACAGTCAGTAACAAAGGGACTGCAAAATGAACAGGAAGTTTAATTTATGTATCCAGCAGTCCAGAGGGGAACCAAGTGTAGAGAAGCTGCCCTGCTTTGCCCACCTGCCTGCAACACCTGAGCATCTCCTGGAGACAGACACAGCCCTGCTGCCCTGGTGAAATGAGCACATGCCAACACAGAAATCAAACTCTCCCTTCAGTTCCCACAGCTGTTAACCCCCCTCAACGTTATTTGTGTTCACCCAAAAAAAGCAGCACAGTGAGACAGAGGGACACTGAGAGCAAGCACCCTTGTTACAGAGGATGTGGCACACCAAGGACGTGACCTTGGAAGGTGACTGACTTGTTAGGAGTGCATCGATCCATAGGAAATCCATAGGAAGGATCCACTGCAAATCCATAGGAAGGTCAAATCTGTCTGGATCTTGAGGGCACTGGGAAAGTCAGCTGGTGGCCAGCCAGGGAGTACTTGTCATCAGGTAGGTGCTGAGATACTTCAGGTCACCCAGCTAAAGAGGGACCACACCAACAGAAGGAAAAGAGCCAAATCTCTGAAGACCATGGTGAAGGGTGTGACTGCACTGGAGCGGACAGCAAACACAAATCACTTCGTCAGAGAGGCTATGGAAGTACCAAAAAAGAGCGTAGACATCTGGGCAGCTGGGTCTGCTTGTAGCAGTGAGGATGCATCTCTGACAGCTAAACTGGTTCCAAATGAAGGGGATAAGAGGAGGCAAACTCTGGCAGAATAAAAAGAAAATTATAATAAAGATAGGCCAAAATAAAAATCCTGAGACCACCTCAAAAAAGAGTAAAACAATCCTTTCCCAGGAAGAGGATGCTGGCCAGAGCCTGTTGGCATAGGTGAGCTGCCTGTGACTTGTCCACAGGAAGAGCTCACAGTGGTGACAGCAGCAGAGCACAAAGCCGCAGAGATGCTCCTGCATCCCTGCTCCCAGGAGGTTCCCCAAGGGCAGACTTCGCTTCTGGAGGGTTGGCTCTGTTCAAAGTACCAACACGAGGTAAAACAGGAGACGAACCCAGCAGTGATGTTTTGCCAGGACCTCACGGCAACCCCTACACGATCAGGACATGGCTGGAGAACTGGGAGGGGGAAGCACAATGTCTGCATTTACAGTGGCGTGGGGGGGAGATCCAGGGAATTATAAGGGCAGCAAACCCAACTGCACCCCATCACTTACAAGTCCTCACTGGTATCAGTGGTGCAAGGACAACCATGATGTCAGGAGAAAGAGCTGAAAGAGCTTTCGGGAATGAAAACGATGCCCCAGAGATCCCTTGGTTTCTCTGAAGGAGCCACGTAGTTCATGCACTGGGGACCCAGTTTAGTCTATTTGCAGGGATTTTGCAAGGTTTCATGGAGACAGATGTTAAAAAGCAGCTCAGTTGCCACAGGACAGGAGGGAACATCCTCCAGTGGACACATACAAGGTGTGAACCAGGGTAGTGCAACATGCTGCCAACACGGAAGGGGCACTGCTGGCAGTTCTTTGCCAAAGCCGACAACTTAGCTAGCAGCAAAGGTACAGGCCAGCTGTGGCCAGCTGCAGAGGGACACTGAGCACTGGGAGGTGCAGTCAGAGATACAACATGAGGCCTGGGGAAAGCAACCTCGATGCTCAGCCCTGCACTGCCTGCTCTCTCTCCAGAGCAAGCTCTGCGGACAGGGAACTGAAGCCAGTGGCACCAACCGCTGTGTCACTCCGCAAAGCTGGATGCACCAAGTCCTGTCTGGGGCTCCACATCTCAGAAGGTGACAGTGCAATCAGAAAAGGCACTCGCAGGAACAATCAGACATATAGAAGAGCTGTGTGTTCCAATGCAGAGCTGAGAGATGACAAGCTTGAAAAGCAAAGAGATAGTTTTTAGATAACCTGTTATACTTCAGAAGTCCTTGCTGGAGAATGTTGTAGATGCTCAAAGCCTATATGGATTTCAGAGATAATAGGGTGCGTTCACAGCAGAGTTCAGGGTTGTTCAGAGTCTTCTTTCCAGCACCAGGAGCTGCTGAACTGTGATTTGAACAGGCCAGAGTACTACTATTTCATTACATTGCAATAGGGATAATTCCCTCCCATCAGCAAAGGGTGTATGTGATGCCATGTACAGGTGCAGGAAAGCAGGAACCATACATAACTCAGCAAACAGAGATGGCCACGACATGGGGCTGGGATGCAGGTTTCACACTTGCCTGTTTCTCAGCTGGCAGTAGGTCTCTGCCATCTGTCATAGCCAAAACCAAGAGCAAGAAACCCTAATGGTAAGAAGTCCCCTGTTCCCTGGGAGCTTTGTTCCCCTCAGCCCCTCCAGCCCAGGGGTAAGGGGCCAGCAGTGAAGCCCCCACCCACAGAGACGCCAGCCTCACCATTCAGACACTCCATTTCTGGCTCCTCGCCCTCGGGGTGCTTCTTCAGCCTCTTGGCTTTTCTCCGCTTCTTGCAGTAGAACATCAGCCCCAGCACAATAATGATGTAGGCAACAGCCGCCCCCACCGAAAGCCCGATGGTCTGGATCATCTTGTAGGGCGTGTGGCTGCCAGGTCCCTCATCCTCTTCCACTGCTGGCTTGTCTGTGGGGCAGAGAGCACCAAACCCATGAGAGTGTGGAGGGATTTCCCAAATCCTGCTCAGGAATGAGCTGGAGGAATAAGAAACCACCCTCCCCTGCTGCTGTGGCCACCTTCTTGTCCAGCCACAGCTCACAGGAATGCTGCTGTGACTCTCTAGCAGGCATGACGCGACATGCAGCACCCATCGATGGGCCCAGGAACAGGTCCTAGAGCTGCCAGGGATACCAGGACACCTGGGGGTCCTGGTGGACAGGAGGATGACCATGAGCCAGCAATGTGCCCTTGTGGCCAAGAAGGCCAATGGCATCCTGGGGTGCATTAGAAAGGGGGTGGTCAGTAGGTC
>VZRW01004214.1:53072-80090 GCA_013398125.1 Aegotheles bennettii | reverse complement strand
TCAGGAAGAACTTCTTTCCTGTGAGAGTGCCAGAGCACTGGACCAGGCTACCCAGAGAGGTTGTGGAGTCTCCTTGGCTGGAGACATTCAAACCCCGCCTGGATGTGTTCCTGTGTGATGGACTCTAGGTGACCCTGCTCTGGCAGGGGGGTTGGACTGGATGATCTTTCGAGGTCCCTTCCAACCCCTAGGATTCTGGGATTCTATGATATACCGATACCGGGCACCTCCCTTACCTACGACGTAGAGGAAGGCCTCGCGGTGCTTGATGTTGCAGCTGTTGCCAGCAATGCAGGTGTACTTCCCAGAGTCTTCAGTGGTGACATCGTAAATCACCAGGGAGCCATTGGGCATGATCTGAATCCTGCCAACCACACAGAGCCCTTTGCAAGCATCAGAGGGCAGAGGCAGGCTTGGGGCATCTGCACCCCCATCTCCCCAGATGCCCCAGCCCCATGTCCCCAGTGCAATCATCTTGAATCTCAGGCTGTGCAATGCTCAAGAACAAGTGGTTGCAGCTCAACTGCAGCTTGGCAGGCTGTGGCAGAAAGGGTAACCCTGGGGCCAGGAGAGTCCAGGCCCTGGGACATGGAGGCAACTGACTGTGTGCCTGCCAAGGTGGGAACCCAAGACCCATGTACTGGATAGGCATGGGGAGAGCCATGCTAAGCCACATTTCAGTTTGGAATGGAGGCTGTGTACCTGGGCAGGAGCTTGCCGGGATCCAAAATCTTGTCCTTCCCTTTCCACTGGATGTGGGGCACTGGGTCTCCCTCTGCTTGGCACTGGAACATGGCTGTGTGCCCCTGGTACACTGTCGTGGGCTCCGGCTCTAGCTTGAAGGTGACGTAAACTGAAGGCAGAGAGGCAAACACAAACACTGTCAGCTCCTGGGAACGGTGCTGAGCTCCCACACGGGAGCAGGGCCAGCACCAGCATGGTGGCACATGCCTTCTCAGGCTGTTTGCAAAGCACTGACAAACCAGATGCTAAAGTGCCACGGGGCAGAGCTCGGGGTCAGGCCAGACATTTCTCTCACCCAACTGGGTGCCACCAAGGCAAACCCACTGCAAGGCCAGCCAAGCAAGGAACCCACTTGCCTCCATAGAGTCCTCACCTGCTACCACGAGCTGCACAGTAGCCCGGATCTCGCCCTGCGGGCTGTTGGAGGCGATGCACGTGTAGTTCCCTGAGTCACTCCTGCTCACCTTGTGGAAGGACAAAATGCCGGCATTGTGGCTGACGTGGGATGGCAGACTGCTCCCATCTGCAGGACACAAGAGGAGGGATGTGGCCAACATGCATGAAGCACTGTGCCACATGGCCGCTCCCCGGGCAGCACCACAGCTTTGCCCATGTCGGAGATGGGCCAACTCAAAGTTCCTGAAGACCCAGGCCAGGAACCGACACCCCGTATCCAAGTCCACCTTACCCGTTTTAGTCCACTGGATGGTAGGTTTTTCCCGGCCAGTGGCTGAGCAGGACACTGTAACCTCCTTATCAAACTCCATGCACTGCAGTGGCTGGGGCGGGGGGGTGAACTTCAGCTTCTCTGCAAGAGACAGATGTGCTGCTAGCCCCCCAGCCACAGGAGGCAATGGAGCTGGGGGCATCACACCTGCAGCCTGCCAGGCAGAAGAGCTCCCCACAAGGGGAGGGTGTGGAGTGCTTGCCAGCTTACCCAGCACGTGCACCCGTGCGTATCCCTCGATGCTGCCTGCTGGCGTGCTGCTCACACACTTGTACATGGTCCCATCATACACCTCCACGTTGTTGATGCGCAGTGTCCCATTCTCAGAGATCTCAAACCGTGAGTCCTACACAGAGGGAGGAAGAGAACGGAGCAGAAATGACGCTGTCACCGGTCTCGGGCTCAGATTTTGCTTGTGGCACTCCTGATGCTCCACACACCCACACCATGCCCCAGAGAAACACAGCCCTGCTAAGACCCACAAGGAGGACTAGGACAAGCTGCAGTGACATCTCTCTGAAGGACATCTTTCTTGTCACTGTCCCAAAAGCACAGGGCTGACTGCCAGCCAAGTGGCTAGACACAGCCAGTTGTACACCCATATGTCAGTAGGATGGAGATGCTGTCAGGAACATGGCCAGAGTGGGGTGACAGGGATGCTGGGCCTAGGAGCAGGGCGAGAAACAGCAGCAGCAGAGGAAGCAGCTGAGCAGGTGCCTGACAGAAGTGCCCATGAGCAGCAAGGGCTTGCCCCATGGCCTCACCTCGGAGATGGAGACACCGTTGCGGTACCAGGTGACGGTGGGTTTCAGGGAGGCCTTGCTGAGGCAATGCAGGTATCCTGGCTTGCTCTCCTCCAGCTGGCTGTCCTTGGGCATCTCCACCCACTTGGGTACCGCTGGGCATGGACACAAGGAGTTATACAGAGCTGCTCACCACTCCCCTGGCCAGCACCAACGCAGACCAGACAGGCAGTGCTCAGCCAACCACGAGGCCCTGCAGCCCAGCCATGACATGTGCTTCACTGTACTAGTAAGGTGATCCACCACCCCACCCCAGCTCACCCCAACCCCCACCCAGCCCTTTCCCTGCTCCCGGCCCTTCTCCGAAAGCTGCCTACTAGCCACAGTGATGCTCAGCTCCTGCTTCTTCTCTCCAGCCTTGTTGGCAGCATGGCATGTGTAGGTCCCTGCGTCCGTCTCGGTGATACTGGTGAAAACCAGCTGCTCTGCCTCTTGGTGCACCCTGCCAGCAGTGGGAACTCGTTCCTGGTTCCTCTCCCACCAGACCTGGGGGGTGGGTATGCCTCGTGGAGCAGTGCAGGCCACGCGGTGCCCCTGGTTCGCCGTCAACACCTTCGGGGAGAAGGGTGCCATCTCTTCGATCTCTGAGAGGGGCAATAGACAGCAGGGCTCAAACAAGGCAGGAATGTGTAAGCCAACCCATCAGCATCATCATTCCCACGGGAGGCACCAGCCAAGGGAGAAAGCACCCAAGTTATGCTTGCCCCCCTCATCCAGGCAGCAAGGAGGAGACATTTCACAGACAAACCAAGCAATTCTCTAAATACTGACCCACTGCTACACTGTCACATAGCTCCAGAGTGACACTGCAGCTGTGGGAGCCACTGCCCACCCCACCATCAGCCCCAGGAGCTCACCTGCCAGCCGCAGAGTTGCCTTCAGCACAAGAGCTTTCCCCTTCTGCCCACGGCCAACGCACTTATAGACACCGGTGCTGCGAGCCCTCACCTGGGTGATCAGCAGGGAGCCGTTGGCAAACACGGTGGTCCTGAGCATGTGGGGAAAAGCAGGGCTCAGTGGGCATCTCTGCATGGCATGGGCCAGAGCCACAGCCCCGCGCTGTCCTACATGAGCCCGTGGAACCAAGGGGGAGACTTTGTACCAAGTCAGAGCTTCCCAGTGCCGGGGGGAAGCAGCACACACAGAGAGGATGGTGGGACACATGCTTCATGGAGGAAATGAGCTAACAGAAGCCTTTTTCTTGAAGAAAAGGTGGTTCCCACCAAAATACGCATCACCAAACCGGACCAGCTCTGAAAGCTGGCACAGCCAGGAAAGGGGGTACAAGGCACAAGGTGGCGCCCAGGAGCTGCCAGGCCTCTGGGCATCTGGCACCCAGATACCACCACTTGCCTTGCAGTCTGGCTGAGACACCCAGCTCCAGAATCACCATCCATAGGCAGCCTGGGCAGGGACATATCCCCAGCTCCGGGGCTTGCCCCATGTGTAGGTGTCTGGGGATCAGAAATACTCCTGGCTCTGGGGATCATGCACTAGTATCTGGAGGTGCAGGACAGCCACCGGCCCAGTGATTGCTGTGCAGATGCTGGGGGCTGGGAGGTGTCCCTGAATCTGGGGATCACCACCCGTGGGCAGCTGGTAGTAGGACATGTCTCTGACTCTGAGAATTGTTCTGTGTCTGGGGCTTGAGCTGTCCCTGGCTCCACGAAATCACCACACGCGAACATCTGGGCTGGAAGACATCCCCAACTCTGGAGATCATCATGTGTGGGCAACTAGGACTGAGTCTGACCACAGACTCATTCAAGGACAAACTGCTCGCTGGGTCCTGTGCAGATAAAGGCCATGCACAAGTACCAAGGCCCTGTTAAAGCCAAGCCAGCCAAGCTGAGAAACCAACCCCAAAGGCCAGGGTTTGGCCTCTCTGTTGTTTGTGGAACATGGTGTACCCTCTCCTCCCAGCCCTGCCCACGTCACTGGGGTCCCTATTACTTGGATCTGTTGGTGATGGGGCTGTCTTCGAAGAGCCACTCCTGCGTGGGAGGGGGCACGGCTGCAAACTGGCAGTCAAACATGGCCTCTTCATTCTTGGTCACGATGAGGTCCTGTGGGATGATCACTGCCTGAGGAAAGCTCTCATCTGCAGGAGGGCGAGAAGAGCAGAGTGGCCCATGGTGTCCCTTCATCAGTGCTCTGAAGGAAACTCAAGAAAGAGCTGGGTGCACCCTGTGAGCACACTGCAGGCTCGAAGGGGGCAGACATGCCAGCATGGCTCTAGAGCCCAGGACTGTGAGCAGTAGCTGCTCTGAGGAAAGCCCCTTCTGCTTCCAGCAAGTCCCTGAGCACCCCGGGCTCCTAGCACACAGATCCAACCCGTCACTGGACTGCGAATTCCCTTGTCCAGTTCCAAATACCTCTTTAAGGTCAACATCTCCTGCCCTCCCTGGGCCTTGCCTCCAAAGGCCAATGGGCCATCTCACCCACGCGGCACCGCAGTGGCACTGGTATTAGCAAAACCAGCAGCACCTACAGCCTCCAGGGTCCAAACCTGTTGAAGGAGGGAGGACCCTGGTGCCCCAGTACCAGACACAACAGCATAGACCTGCTCCAGAAAGATGTAGGGGCTAATTAACACCTGTAGACACGGTAGGGTTCAAACCCAGCCAGGTGCGCCAGCCCTGTCTCTGGCCAGAGGCTTCATGCAGAGAAAGTCACAGCAGCCTGACACTTCCCCTGCAGCAAAGGGGAGCCTGGCAGCAGAGCAGTAAGACAGCCAGCCCCCAGCTCTGAGCAGCTGGGACACATCTCACCAATGATATTCAGAGTGAAGTTGTTCTGGCTGCAGACGAAGCTGACGGCATTGCGGGCACAGCAGTAGTAGAGACCGTTGTCATCAGGGCTGGTGCTCTGCAAGGTCAGCGTTCGCTCCTTGTTGCTGACAGAATAGGTGCTGCGGCCATCAGGGAGGGGGGCACCGTCCCGAAACCACTGCCACGTGGGGCTGCAAGACAGGATCGAGAGGGTGACCAGGTGCAGAGCACCGGCAGGGCTCCCCAGAGAGCACATGTGCAGAGGAGACAGCCCAGAGATGGCCCATTTCCCTGGCTCTTCATCCCCAGTGCTGGCCCCGACACAGACACGAAGCCATGAGACATGCAGCCAAGTGGACGGGACATGACTGGAAAGCAACGGAGAGTGACCGCAGCACACCAAGCAGCTCAGCGACCGGACTGCGATGGCCCGTCCTTACTGTGCTCCTCGCTACGCGGCGCTGAGGAAGCAGTTTGCCTTCTCTCTCGGTGCTCAGCCACAGGCTCAATCCTGCCCTTCGCCTTCCCTAGACTTTACTGAATCCTCGCAGAGGAGAGGAGAGAGAGACAGAGAGGAAGAGCATGCAGCAAAGGTGCAGGGGGACCCCCGGCAGGGTCCACTCCTCAGGAGGCAACCCTTACCGCGGGTGGCCGTCGATGTGACACCGCAGCACCACTGTGGAGGAGGGCTGGATCTCAGCTAGGCTGGCCGGCTGCTTCAGCACCACACTGCCTGTCTCAATCCCTGTGGGATCAAAGAACATCAGCACAGCTGGCTCTCCAAACCTACAGAGCCCAGGTGGGTGCTGACTCCATAACAGGGCACAAGCGTGCTTAGAGACACATAAACGCTCAAGCTAGCATGGAAAAAAAGGACACCCACCCTGCAAATGTCCCCCTTTGCCCTGTGCAGCTGCTCTCTGAGGGATAAGAGGTGCTCTGAAAGATCTGCAGTGCTCAGGACACACTTGATGTAGTAACATCCCCATTTCACATATAGAAATGGGGAAGACCGCAGGAGAAAGCAACTCTGACAGCCTTGGGGACATCAGAACCTACAAACAGCTTAGAGGGCACGAAGGACATGGTAGCTGGAAAGGAATCCTACTTGCAGAGTTCATGCTGCCCAATCCCTGCCTGACCACCACCCTCACACACATTAGCAGGCAGCCTGGCAAAGCTGTTTCCAGTCTCAGGCTCTCCCAGTAGAGCGCTCTGCCCTGGACACGGTGGGCAGCACCAGGCTGCAGCACGCGCCTGGCTGCCCTTGTCCCACACTCACACTTGATATTGAAGGAAGCATTGGCTGTGCGCGCCTCCTCCCCAGTGAGCAAGTTCCTCGCTACACACTGGAAGGCCCCGGCATCCCGGTGCCGATCGACAGCAGCGAACTGGAGGTTGCTGCCTTCCTTGAAGCGCTGCTCCGTGTCCTGAACGGGGAGCCCGTTCTGCAGCCATTGGAACTCCACATCTGCCGGGTCCTCCACCTCGCAGCGGAGGATGGCGCTGCGGCCGTGCAGGGCATCCTGGGAGTACGGTTCCTTGGTGAAAAGGATCATTGCCCGAGTCCCCACTGCTGCAAGACAGAAAAAAGAGGGCATGTTTAGAGCATGGCCATGGGTAGAAGGGAGGAGGTGAACATGTGCTGTTCTCAAGAGTCTCCAGACCGCCGTGTTAGGAGAACCATACTCAAAAACATCTCCCAGGAACAATCCCCGATGGGGAGTTCAGACAGATCTGTGCTCAGATTTCAGCACAGCCACTTTAAGGCTGTCCCTCCAGCAAGCACTGGGAGAGGGCTGCCTGAGCTTGCCACAAGCCAAGAGAGCCCTCTGCTCCCTGGGGCGTTAGGAGGGAGCTCCTGTAACGCACTGCTGAGTGCTGCACTTCCAGCCTGAACAGAGAGGTGTCCTGCAGTGTATGAGTCAGGAAGTCAGTCACCAGAACACTGGAGAGCAAGCAGCTCCCTGGGCAGTTCAGATCTTTCTTTGGGCTCATCCTAAATCCCAGCCGTGCATCAGGATTGCCCCAGACCAAACATCCATAGACTGTTTCTAGGTTTTCTTCAAAGTTTCTTTTCTTGGCATCATGTCTTTCATCTCATCTCCACATCCTCAGAAATTACTCAGAAAAAATGGTCTGAAACAAGGATTGGCCATGGGAGTAAACACAGCAGCTGCTGGAGCACAGCACAAGATGATGCCCCAGTGACACCCCAAGCTTATGTTAGGTTCTCAGTCCACTTGCAAGTAGGAGCAGAAACACAAAAATGCCAACGGTTTACCCCAGGGTCTGATAAAGGCTGTGGGGTGGCTCTGAACAGCTGGAAACATCTCTCTGCAGTGGTGGAAAAGTCCAGAATCCTCACACACACGCTAACCCCCACCCGAGAGCTCAGGGTCCTGGTCTCACTGCCTGATGTGGCAGTCCAAGGACCGCACCAGCATACACCCGAATCCAGCTGCTGCCTGGCCAGCCAGCCGTGCAGGTACTCTGCTCTGGTTACCAGCTGGCCACAGAAAGGAGAGCAGACAAAGGACAATTCAGCACACGCTGACTGCTGTTGGACTCTGTTCCTCTGCAGGGTAAGAGGCCAAGCCAGGCGGATTTCGAGCATCTCAGAAGCAATCTCTCACAAAGGCAAACAAGAAAGTGGTCAAAATGGTGCATTCCCACCACTGCAAGGAAAACAGCTTCAGAAAGGGGGTGCCTGGATGAGTTCCATGAACAGGATCCCAGTGCAGCTGAAGGGCAGTTCCTCTTTGGAGGCTCAGCCACATCCTCCTGTCCAGCATTTGTATAAAAGCCTGGTAGAGACACAATTTGACAGGACATCTCAGTCACCCAGAGCTAAGGTAAGGATCCTATTTTTAGAGGGAATGTTTTGAAGATCTAGATCTAGATCACTGCATTCCAGAAAGCCTCAAGAGCAAGTGCTGCAACCCCTGCTCAGTCTGACTGGACACCTTCACAACAGCACGTTTCTGCTGTGGTTTCATGAGCTAATCTGGGCTGGGCTGCATTGCTAGAAGCTGCTGAAAGAACCAAAATGACTCTCTTTTCCCTTAGTGAAAGCCACCCCAAAAAAATACCCAGCAACACCAAGTGTGTTGGAAGTCAGCTTAGAAGCCCAAGCCAGTGCAGAACTCCCTGGTAACACAGCTGGGCCAGCCACAGCCCAGCAAAGCCAAATGTGTGCACTGGCAAACACCCACTCTCTGCATATGTATGTGACACAAGCCACCCCCCACAGGGAGGAAAAGTAACCCTCAACACATGTTCCTGGCCTAAACCCATTTCAACTGTGGCTACAGAAAGCTTTTCAGGAAATCTTCAGCCAGATTAGATAAACACATTCACATCTGAAACGCAGCAGGCTTGAGAACACCCAGTGGTGCTTTACCCAAAGGGTATTGAATTGAAATGCAAAACCCTCCCGTTGAGATAACAGATGAAGGTTAAGTGAACAGTGTCGCACTGGTACCTACAGGTCCCCAGGGTATCATTCCCACACATCACAGAGCAGATCACCTGCAGGGAGGAGACAGGCACAGGGAGGAGCAGGACAGAGAGAAGAGGAGGCTCAGATCACATCCCAGATCCGAGATCATACTTACTGCAAAGACCCAAATGCAAGGAACACAGCAGCCTTCATGCAGCTCAAAATTAATTTAATTTATTTAAGGAGGCAAATAGCAGCTACCCAGGAAAAACACTCACACTTTGCCAGCCTGAGTTCCTCTGGCGTGTATCTTAATTCACTTTTTAGGCTTGGGGTGTCCCCAGGACTCAGCCATCGCAGTTTCCTCCAAAGGCTGCAGCGGGCTGAGCATGTGCAGAGCACTTCAAGGGTGACAAACCAGCAAAGCCACATCCAGGACAGACTTTCTGAGCAACCCTGTCAAGTTAGTCACCGCTTCCCGAATCTCTGCACAGCCAGTTTTCAATCCCACGAACTCACCAGGGAGCGAAGGCCAAAACACCTCTGGCAAAGGAGACCCAGCTCCATCGTAGCCAACCCCCTTGAGTGCTGCCCCAGCATTACTGCAGCCTTTTGGCAGCACACTGCAGCACAGCATGGGAACAGCTTTGGTTTGGGGCTCTTCTCCAGATACAGACAAGAGAGACATCAGTGTTGCTATTTCCATCAGGCAGAGCTGTAAGAAAATGCACCAAGAGAGCAGCAAGGGTCTGAGGAAGCCATAGCAGAGCTGGGGGCTAGCACTGAGAAACCAGGGCTGAAGTTTTGGGGGATCCCACATCCCTGTTCCCACCTGGGCAGCACCAGGTTTGGCACAGAGACATTGTAGGGCTCTTGGGCAAGTAGGCAGCAGCAAACTGCCCACCCACATGTGTTTCAGTGCTCACCTCCAAGGCTGGACACTGTCCTCCCACACTGTGCCATGGACATAGCTCCATGGCAATGAACCTCATGGACTGCAGACCCTCGTGGGGTGCTGGGCTTCGTAAGCATGGAGACACAGCAGAAAATATGTCGGGTGGCAGGACTCACCCTTGGGGGATCAGCCACCTCCAAGATTATATTTAGGGCTTCAGCCCATGAAAGTGTCTGTGGCCCCGAAACAGCCTGGCCAGGCCTGGCAGTGAAAGCACCCAGCCCACCTTCATGATACCAAGAGGCCTTAGAGAATCATGAGTGCTGCCTAGTGAACCCCTGCCATGGCAGCAAGCCCAAACCTTCATGCTTATCTTTCAGGCTGCAGTGATATGGGGCAGCATTACCTCAACCCGAGCTGGGTTTTCCATCTGTCACTTAACTCGCCAGTGCCAGCCCCACATGCTTGTCTGGGGACAATCCGGTAGCCCAACCCCATCTGAGCACTGCAGAGCAACTGTGCAATCTGGGGAGACCAGGCAGCACATCGCCTGCCCTGCCTGACAGGCTGAGTCACCTACATCTTGAAGCAATCCAAAAATCATCGTCTCCTTGACTAACGACATCACTTGGGAATGCGGCCTCAACCACACGGCCCTCAGCTGCTGCACAGCCCCAAATCCCTGCTGTACAGCCCCAAATCCCTGCTGTCTCCACAGCCATCTCACCCCCCTACAGTCATGCTGGCTGACAGCAGTGTGTGCCACAGCAAGGCAGCCCCTGCCTGCCCAGGGCACCCGCACCCAGCCACATCTGCGTAGGAAAGAAGCCATCACAGATCTCAGCAGGTGATGCTGTGGCTGCAGTGCCAGCAGAGCCAGAGCACACTGCACTGCTCCACATCCCCAGCCCCATGGGAGGTCCCACACTGCCCCTCACCCCCAAGCCACCCACCCCCAGGCACACCCAGTGCCCAAGCTCCTGGGTACCTCCTCAAGGAGCTACGAGAGCTCTGGACAGAGGACAGAAAGAAAAAAGGATTCACTTCACTTTATGCCCAAAAGAGCCTACGTTACCAACCTCTTGAGACACCACAGCTGATGCAAGGATATGAGCAATCCCAAAGCTGCCTGCAACCAAACAAGGAATTAAAAGCATGGGAATGGGATCTGGGAGAGGGCTTTGTGCAAGTTTAAGGTTTCCTGGTTTGGAAAGCAAGCCCGGCACTATAGGTTCTGCAGCTTGTAGCCCGGCCCCACTCTCCAGCCAAGCCACAAGAGCATTATTCTGCAGACTTGCTTCCAGGGGCACTTCAGTAAAGTTCATCCTGGCTCAGCTCGGCCAGATGTGTCAAGCCAGCTCTTTTATTGCTCTGCATCCGGAACAGCAGATTAGAGGAGCTGCAACTCATCTGCAGTCCCAGGGCAGCAAAGCCCACAGAACCCAAACCACATCCTTCCTCCCCAAAGGGGAACCATCCTCCTCTTCTCCCCTGCCAGCAGGACCCTCAGATCTGCCCCAGCTGTGGAGGGGGACAGCTGGCTTACAGGAAACAAATAAAACAAAGACCCACAGGTATCGGGATGCATCAGGAGGAGCTAGCTGCAAAAACTGGTACAGCCAGCTGCTCCAAGGAGTTCTCCTGGCAGAGGACATGGCTGGCCAGTGTCTGTTCTGGTCTCTCAAAGCAGAGAGCACCTCAAATGTTCCCATGCCAAAACAGGGGAGCTCACAGCTGTCCCAGCTGCACTGTGGAGCCAGCACTCCCTGGGGATGCTCAACTGGCTTGCAAGTGTCAGCACCGAGGTGGTAGCTGGATGTATCTACACCACCAGCTCAGTACCTAGCTAGGCAGAGAGCTTGGCAGCACACTGCTGAACATCTGCTCTCTGTCCGTTTTCTCTAACAGCTAGCAAAGACCCCATGTTCCCTAGGAAGGCAGTGCTGAGCACACAGGCAGGGAAGTCCTGCTCGCCCTGGATCCCCAACCTGCAGAGCCCTTTGCAACACTCAAGGGGCAAGGAGCAGAGCAGCTCACCTGGGGAAGGCTCTGGGTACCCTGCAGCAATCACACAGTGCACTTTCCTACAGAGAGGAAGCCATGGGAGAGAGGAGAGTGACAGGGCCAGATATGCCCTAGCCCCCACCACTGAGGCAGGCAGCAAAAGTAGCCCAAGTCTATCCCTGGGCTGCAGCCCTTCAGCCTCAGTCCGAAAGAGCAGGATTAAGAGACACTTCAATCACTTTATACCAAACAACCAAGTCTGGATGTGACAGCTAACTAACAGACCTGAGCAAAGCAAGGTTGCAGCAATAGCTTTTTGCCACCTGGGAATCAATCCATTGGTGATGTATCATCACCCCACCATATCCACACTATGATCACTGAGGAAACAAAGCCTCTGCAACCAACCCAGCAGCAACACAGGCTCTTCCTCTTTGACGAAGAATCACTAAGGGAGAAGGAATGTTTGGATGAGCTAATGCACTCTGGACTCACATCACTCTGCAGGACTTGCTCCCAGCTCCGTAAACCTGTAACAAGACAAGGAAGACATAGACAGAGCATTGCTTTGAAGCTGCCACTGCATCCCTCAGCAGCACGCTTAGCTGCTGCTAACCACAAGCAAAACCAACGACCCAGGCCACAGCTACAAAGACCACCTGGCTCCCAGGAAGCCTGGGGGCAGAGCTAAGGGCCACAAGAAAAGTAGCCCTTGAAGGAAAAAAAGCATCAAATCTCCACAGAAGGGACTTAGAAGCTCACACTCAGGTCCCATGTCCCAGAGCAGCTCAATTTTGGACAGACACAGACATGGAATTGATTTATTGCTGTGTTCTCTGGGAAAGACATCAGGCCACGGCAGAAGTCTGATGTCAAACCATAGGCATATTTCAAGAAAAGACCATGACCTGTGCTCCATCCCATGGCCACAAAAAGCACAGCAGGGATTGTGTTAGGGTTTGGGGTCCTGGACTCTCACAGGTTTCAATAACACATTCCCAGAAAGCATTATCAAACAGGTCTTGTCTTCAGGAGCAATTTATTTAACACCATTGTCGGCAGGCAGCAATTCCTTCTGTTGTCAAGTCTTTGGGAATGCCTCCAGTGCTGCGGCTTTGCTTTTATCCACTCTTGGATCAAAGAGTAGCAAACTCTGGGTTCAAGCCCTGGCTTGTTTCTGAAGGCTGGACAACCAAATCAGCGGGCTGGAGCATCCCGAGCTTGCTGGTCCAGAGGAAGCACCAAGCCCCCGGTTAGAACAAGGCTCCACTCACTGCAGGCAGGTTTAACTCCTCATGTGCTGGGTGCACACTCCTTGCCAGCAGCTTAGCCCACGCAGGCTTGACAGCAATTCCTACAAGAGAGCAGTGGTCCAGACACCAAGGCAACTGCTAACGCTCAGGACTGCAACTCTCACCTGGCAGCCTTTCCTTCCTGCTGCAGCCAGGCACAGCACGCACAGCCTCACTGTCCCCATGACATATGTGTGCCAATGGACTCCACGCATCCTTCCTTTCCTCTCTCCCCCCATCCACAGTCATCATCCCAAGCTGTCAGCACTTCTTCACTCGCCTGCAGCGCCCAGGCTCCTTCCAATCCAGCCTCCACTGCAAACAGCCACATCTGCAGAGAAACAAGCCAGCCCTCCCCAGGCCAGGGGAGCCACAATGAGCAGCATGCAGTAAAACCACTCCTCTGGCCTCTAGTCCTGCCCCCTCTGCCGTCACTGGACCAGTCAAGCACTTCGTAGCTTGATCCCACCTCCTGCTGCCCATCTGCTGCAGCCCAGAGGATGCAGGCTTCCACCATGAAAGTACTGCACGCCAGCATCTGCTCTTTGTCCTCCTGAGTCTCCCAGTGAGCACAGAGCCCCATACAGACCTCCCATTCAGGGCTCGAGCAAGCCATGTGTTTCCTAGCACAGTTTATTATGAACATGCTCCTATAAAAGCAGATTTTTGGCATGCCAGGACTGGGAACAACACATGGGTCAGCTTTTCCTCCCCTCCTGGTCACAAACAGGCTCATTCGCACCACCTGAAGCTGTAGAAGCAGGGAAGGATAATCATGAATGCTCAGTAACACAAGCAACCCCTCCGCTCCATGGGTCAGTCCCTATAGATACCATGGAAACAGCAGCCAAGCCAAACACCCCGAGAGATTTGCATCTCCAAATGATATCCAGCTAGCATGTTTCCTCCGTGCAAGAGGGCCCAGTCAAGAAAGCCTCCCAAGATGGGCAGCGCTGCAATAAACCACTCTTTCCCACCAGGCCAGATGGAAATGGTTTGGTGCAGGCAAGGAGCTCTGAACACAGCAGGCTTGGTCTGATCAAGCCCAACAGCTGGAAAGCCTTTGGGCACCCATCACACAAGCCTTTTAAAATGACATTGTTTTCCATTCCAGTTAAAGTAAAAACAAAAACTCACTCTGCCACCAGGAAAAAAAATTCCTGTTTGAGTCCCAGCAGGTGTCCCCAGGACTCAGCCAGCATTTCTAAGCTCAGCTTAGAAGCTCAGCTTCATGAGCCAGGAGGAACTGCACCAGCACCTATGAGCTTCAGGCCTGGGGTAAATACAGCATGGTCATACTGGGGTCGATCAAGGCAATGAGGGACTTGGGAAAACACCATCTGTTTGCCCCGACAGTCATAACACACACCTGGATCCTACAGCCCTGCTCTGAGAGCATGGGTCTGCTCAGATGACCACCGAGCCTCTCCCTTTCACGGTGGATTGCTCTGGACTTGCAGGAGACAACACCTGTGCACCACCTCTCGATGCCAGTTACCACACAGACCACACATCCAGTTCTCTGCACACCCCATGGAGGGCCATGTCAGGTCAGCTTGTAGCACAGTCATTTCACAGAATAATAGAATCACAGAATAATAGAATGGTAGGCTTTGGAAGGGACCTCTGGAGATCATCTAGTCCAACCCCTCTGCTAAAGCAGGTTTACCTAGAGCAGGTTGCACAGGATTGCATCCAGCTGGGTTTTTTCTCAATGAGACCGGGGCTTCCCTGCCTCTGTTCCTCACGCTGCCCACCCTGCTTCCCCCACAGAGACCCCATGAATCCCAGCCCCCTCCCCAGCCACACACCCCTCAGGCTTGCTTCCTCCAAGACCATCCCAAGCTCACTTTCACAACTTTGCAGCCTGCATCCTCCACAGCTCCCTTGCCTTCATCCCTGCACCAGTAGCAGGCAGAGATCCTGCTTTCTGCGTGCTCAAAGCCAGGCAGCAGGGTAAGAGAAGAGCCACACCAAAGCAACACGACATAACCTGTGCAGTCAGGGACAGGGCAGTGGTGGGGAGCGAGGTCCAGGGCATTTCCCACTGCACAAGCTCACCATGGCTCTCATTATGGGCAAGAACGGCAGCAAGGGTGCTGCTCTGCAGCCACAGAGACATGGGAACATTACAGGAGGTTCCTCCTCACCCCCAAGCAGAGCAGCGCTGCTGACAACCAATACTCTACTGCAGACTTACTTGGGCTGGTGGGACAGTCTCCAAGGCTGAGGGATTCGCTAGTGGTCTTTAGGGTATGGAGGACGTGTCTGGGCTGAACTGCCTTTGCCTCAGTGTCTCCCCTAACATCTCAGCACCTTGCTCAAACAGGGGGAAGCTGGAGCAAGCCAAGGAAGTCCCCGTGGCAGCCAAGCTCCTTGGCTCCCTGCAACAGTTGGGGTTGCTGAACCAGAACAACTTGCCTTGGTCTCACAGGAGGCCTCTGTCTGTCCCGGGAGCAGGTTAACACTGCTCTGAGCCATGGTCTCCAACAGGGCTCCTGGCATCTGCTACAAGAGGTGGCATGAGCATAATCTGGGAGGACATACCTGGTCCTAAAGAAAGGGATCACTGGGTGGTCCCAGGCCCCTAAGAGAAGCCCAGGTACCCCTCCTGAGCATCCACCCCAGAGAACCAGCCCAAGCTGTGAGGACAGTGCCAGGGTGGTGCATCTGGGAGGGGGATAGGGCACAGTTAGCAGCCAGGCTAAGCTTCTCCTGCCCAAACACTCAGAACACAGGCACATGCTGGCAGCTATGTGAACCACTCGGCCTCTGGCTTGTGGAGAAGAAAGCTTGCTTTGGTCAGACAGGTGGGCCCGTGCCTGCTTGCTGAGCAGCACAGGCAGCAGTGGCCGTGGGATCCCCAGGGAAGGCCAGGAAATTTCTTGGTGGCAGAGGAACAAGTGAGACAGGAAGGTCAAAAGCCCAGTGCAGGAGCTGGGAATCCCACTGGCTTGATTAAACCATCTCTAATGGTGCATCAGCCAAAGAGTTCCGAGCAGACACTGCCAACTGCATTGCCAAGCTCCAGTGAGAAACGAATGATTCAAGGGTGACTCAGCACCAGCAACAGGCTGGCTGCACCTACCAGCCCTGCCAACTGACTCTCCCAGGCTTGCTCAGAGTCCCTGAGCGATTCCCCGGCCTCCTCAGCAGCACTGATTTATAGTTGACACGTGCACGTGGCAGGCTGGAGACACAGATGATCTGGAAGTTGAGCATTCTGGCTGGCACAGCAAAGATATTGCACTTTTCTCCCCAAAAGGAAACATGGCAGACAGGCGCCAAGTGGAGCCAGGATGAGCCACGTGCTCCCCATCCAGCGGCCTCGAAGAATGATGTTTAACCCCCATGGTTAAGCGAGGGGCACGTGAGAACGCAAAGGTCTTCATCAAGCAAAACCCCTCTGATGGTAGAGGAGAGGCCAGGCAGCATTGAACAGCCAGGTAGGTCCTGTCAGCAGGGAAAAGCTGTGACAGAGCTGGCCCAGGGCTCAGCACTCCTTGCCCCGGGGCTGGAGGTGGGACCCTGCAGCAGTGAGGCTGCGTTGCTTCATCCAGGAGATGGTGGCTGAGAACTCACACCATGGTAGCTGGAGTCAGCACCTCCAAGTACCACACGAGTGCTTGCTGCTACGTCCTCACATCCCTTCACCCAGGCTGAGGGCCAACTGCTGACGCTGCTCCTGCCATCCCTAGCCCAGCCAAGAGGGATTCCTCCACAGCAGCACTGTGTGTGCAGAGGGAGCCCCTGCCCAGGGCTTCACATCTTTCCTGTTCCAGCTGAAACGCCGTTCCAAGAGATGACGGGGAAAAACAGAACGAGCTCCATAAAGCTGCTTGGCGCTTCTCTCCAGCAAACAGGAGCCCCAGCCAGCCCAGAGAATGGAAACTCAGGCTGCAGAGACAAAAGAGGCATGCGGAAGGGGGGGAAGGGGGAGGCCAGGGCAAGGGAAGCAGTGCGAAGAGAAGCATGCACACAAGGCCTCCGAGCAAAGCCAGCTGCTCCATCAGCACACCATCAGGGGAGACAGGGCTGCTGCCCCGAGCTGGCTCCTCTCCATGCAGCAAGGCCACCAGGTCAGCAAGCCAGCCAAGGCTGTGCTGGGCACGGCACACCCCTGCCAGCAAGCCCCCGCTCTCCCAGGCCTGCTTGTTGGAGAATGAAGCAGGTTTGGCACTGGAGCTGCTCGAGTGAGCTGCTTCTCCGCGTGCTGCCACCAAACCCACTGGAAGGACAAAACCTCCCCAGTACCACCCAAACCTGCACCAGCTTTTGGATGTGCTTGGTCGAGATGTCTTGCAGATCTTGCTTTCTGAGGGGGTCATGTGGGTTACAACCTTACCCAGCAGACCCCAAGCCAGATGTGACTGACCAGCAAACTCCACAAACACCCCGAGAGCAACAGAGCAGGGACAGCAGCTGGGGGGGCTGACTGGAGCGAGCGAGGGTGCAGGCAAGAACTCACACCTACACCAGCAACAGTACCCTTGGTGTACCCCTCTCTGTTTTGCCAACAGCTGCATGTTTACACCATCTACAGGGACTTCAAGCCCACCCACAAACCAGCCCCAAGGAGGACTCAGAGCTGGGGACAAAGGGACAGCTGCGCTCCTGAGCTTTGCGTGCAAGGAAGCAGACAGGGAGCTTATTTATCTCCCAAGCCCTGCTCTGGGATAAATATTTTAAATCCCCCTGCAGGTCATGGTGGTATATTTACAGCTAAGTTTCCCTTAGTTATCTGCCTGTAGAGACTCACACGGATTTGCTGTGAATCTAGGAAGATCCAGGTGACCAAGCTCTCCAGATAGCCCACAGCTCATGAGAGAATCGGTTCATCCAGTGCCACAGCCTTGAAAATGACACCCATGCCATGGCAACTGCTGCAGGGATTCAGCTGAGCACCCCTGCATAGAGGCCCCCAGGCATGCACTCAGCCATGGTGTCTTCCCAGGAGCAAGGGGGTGGCCTGGAGGCCCCACAGACAGCACTACATCAGGGGCAGTTCTGCTGATGTGCTCCCCACGGGGCAAGGCTGCACCGTGGGTCAGCTCAGTGTGAGTCTCTGGAGCATCCTGCTTTGGCACTTGGCTGACTGCAAGCTTGACCCATGTGCTCCCCTCCCATGGGAAGGGAGGCAGCTCCCAGGAGAGGTGCTCCTGATGACACACACCAGCTTTTCCTAGCAGCCATCATGCTGCAAGTGAAAAACTGCCTCCTGTACCCAGCAGTGCCAGAGACAAGTGGGGGTGCCTCATTCTACTGACCTCACTGGTGCCTCTCCTATTTATATGGGCTCTATACAGTTGGATTTTGACCTCTGCCTGCATCTGAAGCTTGCAGAGAAGGTGCTGGTGCCCAGGGCTTCTCCCTGGCTTCATATCATTTCTGTGTCACTCCCCATGAGCATTTCAGGGACAGCAGTCAATACTACCTGCTGTGCATTGCACATCCATTCTCAGTCTACGTGGCACTGCCTTCCTCACCACTACAAAGCATCATCATCATCAACTGCTCCCCACATCATCATCAATAGCTCCCCATATCTGTCTCCAACTACACCTTGCAGGTCTGCAGATTTTGTCCAGCTCCTTCTCCTTGCATTGCTGGAAAGCTGAAGACCAGTCCCATTTCACAATCACCATTCACGGCTGTGCAGGGCAGCACTGCTGCCCAGCTACGGCCCAGGACCTGGAGAAACATCACCAGGGAGGCTGGACCAGCAGCATCACCTCTGAAAGCAAAGAGGGCACAGAAAAGAACAGTTCCTTGTTTATTTTCATTAGAGCCATTTACGAATCTATATTAAAAGCCACAAAAATAGGAAAGTAGACAGAGAAGCTAATATTTCCCCTGTTCATGCAATATTAATTAAAAGGCAGCTTCTCTATGAGACATTGCTACATTATCTCTCAGCTAAAAATGGAGAAAAGTCCCTGAGTGGGAAGAATGTGCAAGCAGGGCACTTTCTGGAACACTTTTACAAATCGATAACTCAGCGGAATACTTGCTACAGACAGATCTAAAGCAAAGCCCCAGTGACAAATTAAAGAAAAGCTCAAGTACAACGGACTCGCAGAGACAGAAATTCATACTAACCAAATCTCCTTGAAAAACAAGTGCTTTTCTCCATAGTTGCAGGACAGCTGATTCCCAATGTATCTGGAGAACAAACAATTTTTATCGGACAGCCACCAATCCACCAGTGGGAAGAGCACCAGGACATCCTAAGCAACCAAATGCCAAGGAAGCACACAAACAGTGGCAACAGACACCCAACAACCAGGTCCTGGAGAGTAAGAAGTTGTGCTGAGGTACCTGCAGGCCTCTGGCACTCTGTGGCCACTCAACAACCCAGGTAAAACGGGCTGCTCCATCAAACCCATGGCACATCTTTGTCTGCATGGGAGCCACACAGGAGAGCATCTCCAGCCAGATCCCAACAAGGCCACAGGAGCACAGTGTGACACTGAAGGATGTCCAGCATGACACTCTTGTTTCCTGGGTGCTTATTTCCTCACCAAAACGTTAACCATTCAGATTAATGGTTTCTGCTTCAGGCCACACGGTTTTGAGTTTTCCTTCACTGAAGCAGAAGAATTCTTACCAAAAAAGCCTCCAATTTCCAAGAACCACCTGAACATCTGAGCAGCCCTGCTGCAGCTCTGCTCCGATTTTTCATCATCTCTCGTGAACTGGGGGCCTGGCTCAAGGAAACAGGAGCAATCTCAAGATGGGATGAGGAAGCACCAGCCATACCTGGCAAAACAGCAGTGCTCACAGCCAGGCATCAGAGAGAAGCCAAGCCACAGGGAAGTCCGAGAAAGGGGTGTGTGGCATGGAACAGAGGGGGCTGCATACAGAAAAGTAACCAGTAAGAAGGGAGACAGGAGGCACAACTGGAGAAGGAACAGCTGCACCTGGGCCAGAGCAACAAGGCAGCAAGACAAAGGCAGGTCCTGGGCGGAACGGTCAATGCTGATGTGCCAGGTGAGGCCCCAGCAAGCAGCTCCTCCACTTATACATCTGAAGGCTGCAAGCACACACAACACGCAGGGAAAGCCATCAGGAGCTAACTCATCAGAGAAAATACACACGTTGCACCTCCATAGCTCGGCTTTGGCTTGAAATATGGTGGATAAAAACTTCTGTGCAAACCTGGCTGGAGGAAATGGTGATCTCAAGACAATCAGCTGACATCCAGACATCTCACTCTGCCAGAAGTAGTCTCAGCTTAGGAACTGGCCATTCCCATAGCACCTGCCAGGTGCTCTCAGATGTCTCCCAATGTTCACAGCAGGCAGTATGGAGGGACAGGAACAAAGAACACCAAATAACTCACGGGAAGCTCCGATTTCTTTGGTTCAAGACTATTTTCATAATTCTACAACTGCTGGAGGAGATTTTTCAATGTTGGCCCCTCTCCAAAGCAGCTGCAGACGCAACCAAACAACTCATTCCTGGCAGCACAAACCCATCTCTGCTCCCACGGATGGCCCAGGAGAGCTGGATGCACTGCCCTGTGTGGTACCTTACAGGACTGTCTGGTTTCATCTTCTCTGATCTTGTCTTTGCTGGGAAAGACAAAACCCAAAATGTTTCCTCCCACAAAAGCTTCCCACTGACACAGGCACTGCCAGTGACTTCAACAGAGCCAGCAGCACGGAGCAGCTCCGTGCCATGCGAGTGATGGGCCTCCCCAGCAGAGCCAGGACACACACCAAAGCACACTGCTCAGAAAGCAACAAAGGCACTTGCAAGATGCAGCTTGTCCTGCCTTTAACCATTTGGAGAGTCATTGCACCCTGTGGAATCAAAGGCTTTCTTTGTGCTCCCAAAGAGGCCAACAAGCAACCGCAATGAGGAAAGCGTTTATAGTTGGTCTTAAGCAATACTGTGCCTATCTGGTGCCAGCATCAGGCTCAACAGTGAGGACAACCCGGCACAGAGCTGCCCAGAGGCACAGAAGGCTCCTCGCTGTAGCCAGAATGGGGTCTGGCCTTCCTAGTGACAGAGCCCTCTGGTTTGGGGTGACAGAGCCCAGAGCCAACTCACCAGCATGCCCAACTGACAGTAGGGTGCTGCCTTGGCTACCCTCCAGAGTGGCCCAAGTTCCACCCAGGTGTAAACAAACCTCATCTCACAACAGCATTGCAGGAGAGGAAAAATTTTAAAGCCTGTCACCTTAGAGCTACCCTGAAAACAAATATCTGTCATTAGCACTGAGGTCTGAGTGCAAAGCACTCACGGACAGTCCTGTCCTCCAGGACAGGAGTCATCTAGGAACTGAATGTACGTCAGCCAGGGGCTGAAATGTAAGTAAACTCCTAATAATCACTCATTTAAACCCCAGCTCCCAGCACAGGCAGCAACCCTGAGCACATCATTCATAGAATCATTATGGTTGGAAGGGACCTCCAGGGTCATCAAGTCCAACCTTTACCCCATCATATTCCTAACCATTAGACCATTGCTCTCTCCCAGCCTGCAGCATCTCGCTTTCCAGAGCAGGAGGGCTCACGTACCCCAAATCCAATGTGTCACCCCACTTTCCAGACAGGAGTTTGCTCGTACGTTTCTCATTCACCACCCTGCATGATATGAACACTGATCCAAGACATCCCAGCTCACTGAGGTCCAGACCATCTTACAGTGGTGAATTCAACTCGCACATACTCAGGGTCCCTGCGCACACCCCAGTCCACAAATGCCAAACTTCCCGCCTGCTCCATTCAAATCAGAGCTTAATTTGACAAGAAGACAGGCCATTGGTATCCCACTTGGCAAGCTCCATCTCACACGAGGAATTGTTGGTTAAAAACAGCCATGCCTCCTCTCCAGACACAATTTGTGTGCATGCACAGTGCAAGGGGAGGGGGAGTTCACAAGGACTCATCATTGCAACGTTCCACTCTGCCAAGTCCCAGTCTGAATTCTCCTGCGGTTGGATCTGCCAGGTTTTCATTTCTGCTCTCTGGGGCACCTGGACACCTCAGCATCCATCTGCTCGCTATCAACAGGAATGTCTTAAGTAGTGACCCAGGCCTTTCCTGGATGTCACCTAATATTTTTAAGGATTAAAATGCGTTCCCAAGAGAAGTCCTTGCAGAACAGCTTCAGAGGGTCAAAATCGAGGAGTAGAGGATAGATTTTTGAAAGCTGACCAAATCAAAGGAGCAGCCCCAGGCAGTTAACAGTCTGCAAAAGTATCAACAAAAGCACCTACCCATCAACCTTCCCGTAGGGCTCTAAGACAAGCAGGCTCTGGAGCAGCAGAGCTGTGCCGACACACCAGAACTCCTCCTCCCAGGCACACAGACCAGGCTTTCAGAAGCTCGCAAACCACTCTGAAGTCCCCCTCGCCTCTCTCTTTGCTGATCAGACAGCACGTATTAGTTACCTCTCAGAGGAGAGGAAAGCAGTTTGTTCTGTGCACAGCCACAGATTGCTTCCCCCAAAAAGGCAAGGCTTAAATTAAGACTAGAAGTACTGTACAGCTCAGCCTTTTAAGCTCAGGAAAAACATTTTTGTATTAAATTTAAAAAAAAAAAAACCTGGCAAGAGCGAGGAACTGAGCTGGAGCAGCAGTCAATGAAAAGCACATGCGCTGCAGACGTGGCTGCCAACACAAATTGATGCTTTGAAACAAAGACCACTTGTGTTTGGCTTGAAGATCTTCCACAGCTACTCGGCAGGGGCTGCACAGATTAAAAGGAGACACAAGTAAACACAGCAGAACAGTGCTTGCTGCCAAGTATTCCCCCAGAACAAAGGAATGGCTCGAAATGGAGTCCCTGCCTTGACGGGGTGGCATGGATTCATCCTCACCATGCTGTGATGTGCCAAAGCAGGCAGAAACAAGAGACAACACTGGGCAAACCTTTGGAAAGGACTCTAGTCAACCTGAACTCAAGCAGTACCCAGACCCCCAGCCTGCACCTGGAGAGCTGCAACTGTTTGATGTACTGAATGCACCTTCAACCTCAAGAGTCCACAGGAGCTTCACTACAACCAGCTTTCACCTATCTCCCACGAAGGAGAGTATCTAGAAGAAATCCCAGGCAACTGTTCTTCCAGTGCTCCACACCTTGAGATCACAGACACTCAGGAGCATCCTGCAAAGCTTCTGTTGTGCTCTGGTCTAGTTCCCAAATCAACCAACATCCATATGAAGACATGCATTGCAAGCCTCTCTTTCCACTGCCTGCACAGTGGTATGTGCAGAAGGCACAGGAAGAGTGAAACAGGAGATGGTCTTCTTCACGATGATCCTTCAATCTGGCTGTTTTTTGTTTGAGGATAGCAGCTGTCCAGTCTAAACCAAACAGCAATAGCAACAGTTCCTGTTACAATGCAAGGTAGATTTGTTGGCATCATGTAACTTGAGAGGTGATGGGACACTGCTCCCTCACACAGCACCCAACAGCAATGCAAGAAAGCAAACCCTGGATCTGATCCCCCAGCAACAGGCGAGGAAGAAGAGAAACAAATGGAGAGCTCATCAACACAACCAGCACAGCAGGTCCTGACAGGGTTGGGTAGGATGTAGGAGATGGAAGTGCAGGACCCTGCCCAGACCACATCCTCCAAAATCAAAGAGCTGTATGTTTGCTTTCTTATGCTGTGGTTCAATAGCTTTGGCATTAGGAAGTGAGCAGACAGCTTCTAAAAGACGCCAGGGTCCGTCACCTTACTCTGAACAACCTCCCTAAAAGGCAAGAGATGCACAACGTATCTGGACTGCTGAAAGCCCACAAGGACACCAGGAACAAGATGTGAACCACATGCAGAGCCTCCCAACCATGACAAAGCCCAGGGCACAGCCCCTGCTCTAGCCACACGAAAAGCTTGAAAACCTGAGGCATCCCCTATCTGCTCCCTGCCAGGTCTCTCAGAGAACAAATCTTCCCATGCCCAGCAGTGAGATTGCTTCTTCCAGGCAAGCCAGCACAGAAGGTACAGCACGTTCACAGCACAGCCCTTTAAC
Source organism: Aegotheles bennettii (assembly GCA_013398125.1). NCBI lineage: Eukaryota > Metazoa > Chordata > Aves > Caprimulgiformes > Aegothelidae > Aegotheles > Aegotheles bennettii. Next base: position 56,425 of record VZRW01004214.1, on the reverse strand, counting down.
CCACTGTGCAATAGAGCACCGGACAGACTAAAGGCATTTACAAGCAGCTCTTGGACGCCACCTCCCAACATCCCCCAGGCAAGGAGCAGGACATGGAAAACAGGCCACCCAGCACGGCACCTATGCCACGCTGAAATGCACGCTGATGGCCAAGAACCAACATGTTACCAATTGTCCAATCATCGTTTCTTCATCTCCCTTCCCCCACTCCCCCAGGTCACAGCTGATTTCTTATAAAGGTAAGAGACACTACACAAGCCCTTCTCCTGCCTCAGCCATGACCAGTCTTCTCCAGGAGGTATTGCCATGCCAAACATGTTTGCCTGGGGGCCTGGGGAGGTGAATTGGTACAGCTGCCTCTTCTACTTACACACCAAAATCCACTGTGCTAACTCACAGCTTCCACAACCCCCCCAAATCCAGTGTTATCAGCTCCCGTAACCTCAGTCCTCATAAAGGAGAACATTCCTGCACATCTGCCAAGCATCCTGTCAGCCTCGCTGCCCTCCAAAGAGCTGCCTGTCCCAGCCCATAAGATCACCACTCATGTTAGGAGAAGGAGACCTGTTTCCTTGGGGTCTGGACAAACAATCGCATGTCCTCCGCTCTCAGGGGAGTTTGCCTGCAAACACTGCAGCAGCAGCCACTTCACAAAGAGCACGTTTGTACCCGAGCCTGTCTGCTGCTAAATAAGCATTTGTTCCAAGCTCCCAAATATCGAAGCAGTGGAAACACCCACTGCTAATGTGAAATATTTTGCATTCCAGGCCTGAGAGCTACGCTTGAAAATGTTCAGAGAGGAAAGAGTGTTTATTCACTGGAGAGAGGTGTAGGTCCAGCTATTTACTTAAGTCCACATGTGCTTGCTGGAAGACAGCTTTGATCTTTGCAGCTCAAATAGCAGATTAATTGCAATGAAGGGAAGAAAAGTATTAGTGTAAAGTTCCCCTAGTAAATATCTGTAACCAGGCCTCACAGCCTTCAGATCTTTTTTAAGTGCCTTATCACTTAAAGCCAGACTGGTCCTTGCATTCTTACCTGCTGCCCCAAAGCCAGGCTCTTCTCTTCCTACTCCTTTCCTACCTTCTTCCATACATTCTCCTTGAGCTCCGTAGGCTTTGGAGAAAGCACAGCCTGCCCTCCCAGGACACGCGTGTTGGTTGGACGCAACATGGACCAGCCTTTGGTCAAACAAGGTGAGATCTCCCCATCTGGGCAACACACAGGTGTGCAGTGCTATCCGCCCACCTCTCTTGAGCAAGAGGGCTTCAGCAGACGGGGAGGAAACGCGCTTCCATCAGCAAAAGCATTCACTACCCGGCACGCAACTAAACACAGATGCTTGGTGCAGTCTAAACATCTGCCTTTAGAAGATGGCCTCGTTCCAGATCAACTAAGAGATCAGAGAACATCTTTAAAGGATGCAGAACCTGATAGCCCTCTGATGGGTGCAAGCTTCCAGAGGTCCAGGACCTACTGTGCAAGAAGTGCCCACGGCCATAATGGAGTCGCTGTGCCTTTGAAGCTCCTGCCACGAGAGGGTTACAGCCCGAGCACAGCCAAGGCCCAAGGAGGATCGCATGCTTTATAATAAAAGAATGGTATTGGCTTGTCACCGCTTTGTCCCGAAACAGCCCAAAAATGTGCTGAGCAGCACAGCTTCTTGGCTGCTGAAGGGATGCTCCCTCAAATCATCTTTCATAGCACTTGATCTGGCTGCAGAGGACTTGGAGCTGCTGGAAAAGAGATGGCAGCTGCAGCTCGGAGAGTGAAAGTCACCCAAGTTGTACTATTGGAAACTTATTTTGGACTCCTTAAACGCAACAGAAATTCTCACGTCCTTTCTGGTCATTCCTGTTTTCAGAGGTTTTCTTCTTTAGGAACAAGCTTGCTGGCGAGCACAAGAAAAGCCCTACCAAACAGAAACATACAGCTCAATGTAGGACACGGAGGCACTTCCAGAACAGACCTTCTGGGGGTTTTTTAGCTTTAAAGAAAAGTTGACTCGGCAAATATTTCCTCTGCTAGCACATCAACCTCATGTTCCATCAGACATCCAGCACGCTGCAGTGTCATTGCCAGAAAGATCACAGCTTCGCTGAGCAACAGGAATGGAGGAACAGGGACCCACAGGCCAGGCAGCAAGCACTCCTGGAACACATACGTGGCACAGGAGGATCACAGCAAGGACCCGTGTGAGCCATGGATAGACCTGTGAAGTGTGGGTTTTCTCCAAACAGTACCCACAAGCAAAGGGAGACACTGCTCTGCAACCCACAAAACCTACCACTAGCCCATAAACCCCAGACATCAAACTGTACCTCTCAGCCACACTGCTGGCGTCTGAGAGTTTTTTACAGTGTCTGTGAGCCGGATGGCAGCACGTCCCTCCCAGCGCTGCAGGACGTGGTCCTGCTGAGCAGGAGAAAACGAGGAGAGCACAGAAACTCCAGCAGCTGGAGAGGGAAGCTGGCAGGAAAGGCAAGAGAAGCCCTCCTGGGCAGGCCTGCCCGTCCCAGCTGCTGGTGGCAGGTAGACAAACGCCGCAGCAAGTCCCCAGCACCCCACGGCTCCAACCAGAGCCCAACCAAAGTGTGCATTCCCCCTCCAAAAACAGCCTTCCCAGAAGGCTGCCGAGGCAATTGGCAATTCCAGTGCTAATCAGCTAAACAAGCGCTGCTTTTTGTGCTTATCAGCTGTAAATCGGACGTTGCTTGCAGCCTGGCAGCAGGGCTCAGCCACAGCTCTGGGCACACACGGAGCAGCAGCGCTATAAATACCTCTCCCTCGGAGGCAGCGTCCTCCCCTCCATCCCCACGTGCTACACCAGGATCGCTCTGGATCCGCAGCAGGAGCTGCAAAGCAAACTGCACAGTTGCACACAGAAGGGACCACAGGCGAGGTGCAGGACCCTGCCTGCAGGGGTGAGAAAGGAGGTGGCACAGCATGGAGCAGACACAGGATCCTTCCAAGCCAGGCTGCAAACCTGCGCTCAGCCCCTGTGGCTCCTGCACCACAGCCAAACCCCCGGGCTCCCTGGGCTAGGAAAATGGCACAAGGGGGGCAGCAGGGAGAGACACGGAGCTGAGGGACCGGGCCTTGCAGCTGGAGCTGAACACCCTGAAAAGCAGCAGCCAGGAAAGTGAAGCGGCCGCCCCGCAGCCTCTGTGCCCCGGCTGTGGGAGCTGGGAACGGGCAGGGAGGGGGGCTCGGCCCCGGACAGACCCCCCTCGGCGGGCAGGGGCCGCCATGTGCCCGCCGCCTTCCCTCCGAGCTCTGCTCCGCTCGGATCCCCCGGTGCCAGCGCTCGCCACCGGGCCGAGCCCCGCGAGAGGGGGCTGCAGGGCCGAGCC